>LGAG01000386.1:218798-245246 GCA_001278395.1 Lerema accius
TATGAGACACGCCATTACTTCGAATGGGCACTTACACCCGCAGTGATTCACTGCTTACTTTATACTTACTAGTGGTAGTAGTAAGAGCAATGATAGCCTAGTTGGTTTGAACGTATGTCTCCCGAACGGGAGTACTTGGGTTGAAACCCCCCGGCACACAACTCTAATTTAAAATTAAACTAAAATCATTTGCTACGGTGAAGGAAAACATCGTGAGGAAATCTGCAAACTTGAGAGTTCTTCATAAAGTTCTCAAAGGCGTGATGTCTGCCAATCCGTACTTATCCGGCATGGTGGACTATATCCTGTACCCCTCATACTGTGAGAGGAGACCCGAGCCCAGCAGTGGGACAGTTACGGGTTGCGATGATGATGATACTTACTAGTAAAGTTAACCTCGTAGTCCTGTGAGCCTAGAGTTGAGTACACTCCAATAATTCAAGCAACCAGACGAGTTAAGAAATGTAATTGGTTAATGGGTGAACGCTAGTAGCAAAAATTGTGGAGCGATATACTTACTTCGAAGGATCTGTTAAGTCGTTGGAGCTGTGTTATCGTTAGAAAACATTTAAGACCTTTTGGAGGCTTACTGAGTGGCTTAAAAGCTTCGGGTTGCTTGGTTCTTAGCCCAACTCGGTAATAAAGAGAACGATGTTCTGTAGTAGAATTTTAAGCCATACCAGTCATGATATACTAATTACATGTTTCTTACGAACTTATTTCATTGGCTTTGGTGATAAGCCATGGATTACGAAGATCTATCTTCATCAGCTGTTGAATGTAATAAAAAATGCTACTGATAAAAAGCTTAAAAGTATAATTTTTTGTAGCAGACATTTAAGTTGAAAAATCCAGCTTCTAATAAAGCTTTCTTTACACTTTGTCACGAACATTAAAATTATTGTCGCTAACAGCAATGAATAGAAATACATTTTAATCGCTGAAATGGCAACAGTTTTCTTCGCCAGATTTCCAATTAACTAGATGTTCTGGATTATTCTACAAATGGCTGACAAGTGATTACGCTGCGCTTTTTTAGCTCAGTAATATAACTGCTGATACGTTATTATTGTGTTGAAAATAACATGAGAGGAAGTGTATTAAGAAAAATTCTAACTGCTTCGATACTTTCAATTATAGGAATACTTGGAATAATATTATTTTTTGCATAAATGCTTATAGAAGAAATAGGTGTCATAGTTTATTCATTAGTGGTTAGTCTATGATTGTTGAAAATTAAGATACAGAATTGCAGGCAACGACTTCAGGTGTAGAGGTAAGTATTTCTTGAATGCTTCCATGCTTCGGAAGGCACGTCAATCTTTCAGCTATCAATGATTATAAGATGAGAGTAAACCATGTAGGTGATGTTGGGTCGGCATAAACACTTTCCATTATTTGGCTTGGCCACTGACTTCTCCACGGCATACACTGTATTGCATGGAACACACACTAAGTAGGTAATGTAGGTATTATAACTATGATTGATGATGTCGATAATCTTCCACAGTTGCAAACATGAAATGCTCTTTACCTGACTTAATGTACAGTTCTTAGTACCACGAAACTCATTTCTAGTAAGAAAATTATACAAAACTTTTAATTAGGCACCAAATTAGCATCAGCTCGCAAGAGTCGCAAGTAACATTTATATTTTACGAGACATTAAATCACAAAGATTACTCACACCATTTGGTTAAATACTCAAGGTAATGGTGTTTAAGGAATTCTTACCTCGTGCTAGGAAATTGAAATGGATTATAGTAATCCTAAGATTTAGACTTGGACAATCTCTACTACTTGTAGTTTCTCTGCCATAATGGGGCTATAATAATCCCCAATCCCATGCCGGCAGACCAGTGGGTCATAAGAGGTGACAGAAGCAGGCCACGCGTGGTATGGCTCACGTAAGGTTTATAATTATGAATAATTATTATTATGATCTTATTTAATATTATTACTGATTATTATCTCTATGTCACGCACAACTGCATAGCAACCACTTTCATAATTTAATTAATTAATTTTCTAACACCAGAAATTCTTAAAATACTTTATTTACACTGTTATAAGTTAATTAAAATGAGATTAACATAAACAACTATAGTTACAATATAACTAAACTAAACTTTGATATTCAGACAAATAAAATATGAGTTACCTACAGACCATTTACACAATTTTTCTAGCTTGATGTAGGTAGTATGAGTAGACGACTAGTTAGTATAGTATGTTACATTCTTAATTTTATTGAACCTCATGTGATTAAAAATTAAAGTTATGAACAAAACAGTCAAAGGAAGCCTGTTAATAATTCACTTCATAAAGAACATTAAGCTTCTACTTTTAAGAAATGGCCACTTTTATATCTTCCTTTTGCAATAAAATAGTTTTTACGACACGGTTTTAAAAGTTGACTTTCTTATTTGCAATTTTAAATAAGTAATGTTCATAACTCGGGTACCATGATGTACTTGAACGACCTATAAAAATCCATATAGGAGGACCTGGACGAATGACAAATATGATGCAAATTAAGTACTACAGCACTGTGAATAATATAGGTAACTCAAATTTTTATTACCATCTATAAACATTTATGGACTCATTAATATATTTCACTCAGCTCAATCGTGAATTTCTGACTGAATATGACCCGTCAGCGTCATATATACCTTTATTACTAGTTTTATAACTATTCGTTTTCCCGTAACTAGGTCTATAGCCAGAATAAGGGTCAGTATCTTGTGACAAATGTTGAACCCGATCAAAATAACCACTGTGATCAAAACTGTCGTGTAGATCATAGTGCTCATGGTGGGGTTCATAGTGCTCATGGTGGGGTACGTAATGCTCATAATGTGGTTCATAATGCTCATGAATAGGACCATGATCAAACTCGATGTGTTCATGAGGAGGTTGCTTCTCTTTCAGGTAGTGAATGAGCCAGAGAAGCAGATGCCAGCCCTTCGTAAGAATCACGTAAAAGATGACGCCATAAATGACCTTCAAGACGAAGAGCTTCGTGGCTGCGATGTAGAAGAAGTGCACTGTGGACAAACAGAAAGTTAAGTTAGTTTCTTTTTTTAATATCTTCACTAACTCTATTGTAGTTGTATGAAGGCATCATTTAAAAATTACACATAAAACAGAGATTTCCTTAAGGAAGTTATGAAATAATTTGTGTTATCTCGTATCACAATGGCAATCCATTCACACCTCATATTATGTCCGTCTGTCCGACAAAAGAATTGGACATACATACATATTATGTTAGAATAACATTCTGACAAAGTCAAGTAATTCAATGAATGTTTGATAGATTAATATCCTCACGAACAAAATGAACTCCAGTCAGGCAAAGTTTTGTACTATTTAATTTAGTGAAAAGAAAATTCATTTCAAGAAAAGGGTTTGTTTGCTACTAATTGTCATTTAAATAACCATTTCGCTAATAATATCAGCTTGTACATTTACTTGTTTTAACGTTAAGGGTTTCGTAAGATTTACAGCGTCTGGGTTAAATAGATTTTTCAAATATTTAATAAACTTAAATAAATCCGTAGAAATCTAATTAAATCTTTCAGTACATAAATAAAGGATAAAATACTAAAGTACCTATAAATTACCAAAAGTAAGGACTCATAATGGCATTCCGGCTCTGGGGCTGACCGCACTCGAGAGTCCATTTTGAGACAGTAAGGAGTTAACGTCTCAAGGAGTTAAAATATTACTAACATTGTTTAGTGGTTGGGAGAAAATTACTGTTACTTCTTAACATGAAGGAACGAATTTCATAGTACATTTTACAACGCGTTTTGTAGATTTATTCTCAAAAGTTTATAAATCACTGTTATGAAAGTGGTTTATCCCAGTGTTTTAGCCCAGGCTATAATCAGGTTTAAGTTGCCCATAGTACCCACGACTTCGGTAGTTCTAGTGTTTGATTATGAGGTCTATAGAGGTTCTTTATTTTTATATATACAGTCTCTGCAGCGTTCTATAGAATCCAACGGAACCATCCACATGATTCCAACTCACACTTTTCACGCACATAATGTTCTGTTTTTAATCAGTAGTGATCCGGGATCTGCAATACATCTGGTACCCACAGCAGATACAGTCCTGTGACATCTGTTGTTTGAGAATACTACGCAGGTTTATTGGCGAAGGCAGCTTCGAATGGAGCTTTCAAAGTTTAAAGAATTAAAAAGCTTTTCACTTATAATGTGGAACTAGCAGAAAATATAATCAATTGTGTAGCATCCATGTTTCAGACGTTGTAATAAGAGTTATTTGTACAGAATAGACTATTAAACTTTCATGAGCCCCTTCTCCCAAATTGAAGCCAAAAATAGTAAATTGCCAAATTGAGGAAAGGTTATATCGCGACGACGTAGTAACGGTAATTGGTTCATTCACCTGACGTCATGCCTATAAATACGTCTACATCTTACAGCTAATTATGCAAATACCGTTCCTTCTAACAAACACGTTTGTAAGACTTCCATCGACGGATTTTTACATAACAATGATGGGTAATGAGGTTGGGAATGTTCCGTTGATATTTTATAAATTAAAGTTTACACCCACTGTATTGAAAGTCTTTTAAGTTTCGAAAACGTCTGCATCTCATACTTCGATATATTATTTAAAAATAAAGCTAAAATTCTAAACCTATCACAAAGAGTTCTACCTACTCGTTTACGCTCGATTGAGCTGAAATATGAATCAAAGATAAGAATTATAAAGATAGGAATAACCTACCCAGCTCTAATGGTTAAATGTGCTAAGTAGGGCGTCCAAAACATTTGGCGTTGCAGAATGACCCAATCTGTTCAAATAATGTTGATGGTGGAACCCTCCGTGTTTATAATAAGGGTACACATCTGGCACATATCGGAAGGCGGCTAGAACCCAGGCCAGAAGCACCATTATCTTGATGCTGGCCACCACTAGAACAATTCCTAAGAATATCTTGTATAGACCCACTTTCGCAGCCACTATGAATCCTAGATGGGCTGGAACAAACGAACGATTTTTTTATTAAAGGGCCAGATAAAAATCTATCTAAAAACCTAGAATAATATACGATTTTAATATTTTTTGGTGTATTTAAGAGTGCATTAGGATCACTAGGATTCTCCAACATGATAAGCAATTCTTAAAAGTGCACGAAAGTTTAATTCGTTAATTCCTGCAAATTGTAAAATTGTCTGTTTTATATATTTAGTTAATTCCTCCAAACCACATAATATATACATATAATTATGTATATGAAACCCATCGATAAAACTGTGGATACTCTAAAGCCAGATGATATAGTCGGTTGATTAATTAGTGAAATTCTAGCTGTTCAAAGTTTGAGGATACCCAAATATTTATTAAGCTGATTACGCACCTATTAGTTATTGCCAGCAATTTTCTGCGTACAGAGAATTTAACGTTATTAGACTGTATATACAAATTGAATTACTTCAAATTGTTGAAGTGTAAGAGAATTAGTCTAAATGGAACAGGATTGGAGAAAGGACTAGATGACAGAGAATGCTATAGAGTGTGCAAGTAAGGCGTTTAAATGACTCATTTATAGGATTAGATGCGCTTATTATGTTGAGCTGCTCGTGTGGGACCTAAAGTCAGCAGAGTTAGCAAATGGCAAAACAATCGGTAGTAGATGAGTGTCCACTAATAGTAAAAAAAATTTGAAAGCCTGCGCACTTCAGAAAGACACTAAATAAATTGTCAATCTTGGTCATTATTATTTGGTAAAAGTCATAAAGCTATGTCATCTAACAGTAGAAACAATCGAGCACTATACCAGCATATTGGAGAGGCAATTCTCTGCAGTGATGAGAAGAGATTAAGAGGGAAAATAGAGTGATTGAATGCCTTTTATTGGACAAGGAAAGGAAAAATAAAAACATCGCTAAAATATTGGCATAATAGATCAATGTCTGCCATTTGTCAACTTCGTCACTAAAGTATAGGTTATTATAATCTCGAGGGAAGATTATTCTATCATAAACATCCATTGGGCTAAATTGACGCCCATTGTTAGAAAACCAGTGACCTTTTGTAATTCATCAATCATCGGAAAGAATACAAAAGAAGGGTCCCCGATGGCGTGATAAATTAATTTGTTAACAAAGACTGTACCCTGTCAGCTTGCGGGTATGTGCGACGACACATAATGTGATTCTTAGATATCTGATCTTTTACAATAAATAGGGATAATGTATAAGGGAAAGAGGATGGAACTGTATGGGCAACGGAACAATGAAAATAAATCCCGTCATGCATCACAAAGTTCAACTCTGTATATACAAGTTGACCTTTGGGTAATGAGCGGAAAGTGAGTAAAAGAAATAGACTCCTGTCGTAATATTATGATATTTTCTTACGTTTTAAACGTTAAACTTGTCACGTTTAAAATTGGTTTACGTTTACGCTTCGCTAGATTTAGCCCTCCGAAGCACGGAAGCGCTTAAGAATTATTGCCACTAACGGTCACCCATCCATTTTCAAACCGCATCAGCAGTTGCTTAATTTTGCCCATCGATTAGGAACGACGTAAGTCGCCTGACTATAAGTTATACATAGCAAAAAATTCACAACAGGAGGATAGGAGCGTCTGATTTCCACCGATTTCGACACTCAGAACCGACGGAAGTCGCTGGGCTATGAACTCTTCATATAACGATTTATACAGAATTTTTTATAACACATACACGTGCTCTTTCCAACATTTCTTCGCGATGCACTAAAACATAATGTCTCCGGTTCGAAACTGTTGTGTTTTATCTCAAGTTCTGCTTTTTTATTTTCCTCGCTTATCTCCGGAGCTCTGGAAGCTTTCTCGCCTCGTTTAATATTCCCTCGAATAGAAAACCACATCACAGTTTCCATATTCGTGATCGAGATTGGAACATTAAAACGGGAGATATGAAATAGGGCAGATGTTCTCTTGGTTTTTTTATGATCTTATTAAAGTGTAATTTACGTAATAAACATATCAGATACTATGTAGTTTTTTGGCTAATTCTTTACACTATTAGGGTAGTGTATGATTTTGACAGATGTATGAATGTCCATGTAGGTATTCTATCTAACTTTCTGAGCTACTTACAGTTTAACAGTTGTAAAAATAAGGCATCATTGGAAGCGTCTTGTTTTTCTGTTGATTACATGGTAGGTTTTTCTATTGATTATTTACCTATATGTAACGTGGCATTGAGTTGAAATATAACGCCCTTTAGAAAGTACTAAAAAATATATTATATCGTAAGCTATATAGTTGCCCGTGATTTTACTTGCATTTAATACCTTTTAAAGCGTTCTTTTTCAGTATTTGAGTCGTAGGTTTTTGAAGATATTAATTCTAATTAGAAACACTTTGTTTTGCGATGGTTGAAACCCGCAAGCTATTATGAGAAATTTAACACCACGCAAAAATAATAACAAATCAAATAACAATATTTCAAAATAAACGAACTGAAGAAGCTATTAGGGAGGCGCAATAAACGAAAAGGAACTACAAAAGAATATGTTTTTCTATAAACAAGAAGATTAGGGAAACGTTTCCAGTAACATAACGACGTCACGTGTAATTACCGCCGCGGGTGTTAAGGGCCGATTCCGTAGACGCGACAAACGACTGACTATATTTACCGCGGCGACAGGCAAAAGACATTTCCTGCGACAGCATTTGCAATACGTTTGCAATTCCGACACGACTTTACAGTCATGCACCTGAAAGCGACTTGCGCGACAAGTGAAGTTTAAATCCGAAATCAGTCTCAAACAAATGTATATTAAACAATAACGCTAATCGACGCCGCAAATCTTGTCGCTGACTGCCACCGTTTGCTGTTTGTCGCGTTCTGTGGAATCACACCTTATAGCTGTCTGCTGTTCGGAACATGTAATGTCTTTCGCAACGCGTGTCGTTTACCGTGCTTTACAGAATTCCACCTTAACAAAGCGATCCTATTTGCACAGCGACGATCCTATTATCCCACGCGACCGTTTAGCTGTTGAAAGGTTCTAACTTTCATCTTGCAAAGTAATTTAATCTTGTAATCTTCGCCAATGATGTTATTTAATAAGAAAAGATGATGTTCAATTGAAAATCTGAAGATACTTAGATATGGGAAGAACGGATTTGTGTCTGCGTATTTTTACAGAATAGAATATTTTTCATCTGTTTACCTTGTTTATTTTACATACTCAGAATGACAACAGCACAGACCAAAAAATAAAGACCTAACCAAACAAAAAAGTGACGTCAATTTATTTTTTCGATTTTACGTATGTCAACGAGCATGGCCTTACGCGCAAATGTACCGGCAAACTTTATCATCTACGCTTTTTTGTTCCGAAGGCGGAGTCTATATATTTTTAGTCTGAGGATAACAACTATTTAATAATAAAGCTTTTATTAATTACAATCAATGTATAATACAAAGAGCAGATACGTCGTAAACGCAGCAGGCGTAAAGACACTCAAACGACGTAATATATTAAATCATCATTGATTACAACACATTAATTACACTATATCTACTTAATGTACTTAAAATAATATTAATTGATACCAAAGGATACTTACAGAGTAATGCGTATTTTCCTTTGCCTCTTGCTTCAAGACTACTTTTTTCAATTGTTTCTTCTCCAACCACGCAACATAAAATCACAGATAACAAAATTATTTCAGATAACATCTTCATGGTGCCCGTACTTATTGAATATCGTAAATCCAATTTCAGAAAAAAAAACAATTTGGCGGGAAAAAGTTACAGTGTGGCCGCTCGTTCTTTAGTTCGACATTTAAATGCACCCGTGCAAATAAACACTGTTTTTGAAATATGTTCGACCACAGATTAAAATAGCGTCCAACGATGCAAGGAACGAACGAGTAATAACGTTAAAAATGTGAGCCCGGAGACCCTGAAGGCGATAATGGATGATAAATATTGTCAAGTGAGAAAGTGTTAGAGAATTATTACACAAGTTTTCACATAATGGTGGCTAGAGAGTTACGGTTTCACGGTCTCTTGTTTGCATTTCAGTTTTATTTATGGCTTTCACTGTTTTGTTTGCTTTTTCAATGTCAGTAATACTCGTATGTGGAGTGTCTGCGAGATTGGCAAATTGACAAGTTGGATTTTATCAATACATACAAGTTTGTGATATAAGTATTCACATTACTTCACGGAAATTCAAAATCGTTTATTCATTCAGGAATCGCTTATACAATGAAGCAGATATTTTTCTATGATCTACCTTAATTTCGGAAAGTTATTTTCATATGAAGAAAAGTATGGTGAAAGATACTCATCAACGCGTCTATCTTAAAGTAGTTAAAATAAGCGCTTTACCTATTAATACTTATTATACTGATAGTACAGAAAATTAAGCCAGAATTTTAACGATAAAAATAGAGCCATTTCATCAGCTTACTCAAACTTTATCACACAAAGTGTCAAACAGGAATGTAAAGCTACGTCAAAGCGTTCATTTCGGATCGGAAGAACAATTTCGGAGCCTCAAAGAACCTTTGCTATTAAAACTTTGGTATCACACGTGTAATCGCGTACTGGCGCGGCGCAATCATCGTTAAATTTACAAATAATGAGCCGCGTTTACGAGCCTAGTGATACGGCTTTGGTGATGGTCAACATGTTTTACCTTTTTATCGATAAAAATGCCAACTTTAAGTGCCCATGCGCATAGCAATCGACGAAGTTAAGTAGCAGGTACAGTCCAAAAATCGATGAAAGACTGACAGTGGCAATTATTCTTAAATGCTTCTATATTTCGTGGGGTACATCCAGCAGTCGGTCCTAGTTCTTGTCGTTAAGTGACCACCTTTACCTAGTTTAACAATTTTAGCGATATCATTAAAGATAAAACTTCTTATATGTTACGATTATGTCAAGAAATGTGGCCCACAGTTGTCATTACTCATAGTACTCGATAAGAGTTGAATCCTTCAGGTGACTGTCTAGAATTCCCCAAACTATTAATCACGTAGATAGTAATTATTCTATGCTCCAGATATATCGGCTGTTGAAGAGGGTCGAGGACACACTCAGTATCTATTACTTCGAAAAAATCACTACCAGTATCATATTGAAACTCACACAGGCTCATGTTTCGTAATGATATTGAGCTACTTATCAACCATCAAGGCGTCTGTGACGATCCTAAATTTAAAAATGACCATCAATGACCATTTATTATTAAATAATCCGTTAGCTTATCGATATGATAAGACTAACTGTATACGTCACTAGTGCTATGTAAGGAGCTATAAACTGAACGTTTTGATGGTGGATGAAATAGTTGTAATAGACGGGTATTAATGTTATTAATCTCTCCCACAAGCACGTTAGTACGTAAACAAGATATTTTGGGATACCTATTAAATAAGTATGAGTTAGATATGACACGTTTCATGTAAGTTGTCACGTCATCACAAACTATGACTGTAGTGGGTGAATTTCTACTAAATGTTGATGTAGAATTGTAAAGAAACGGAGCAAAGGTTGTAACTTACATTTTTATGCCAAATCAAGTTAATCCTTACAATTACAACGGTTAGCAAAAGTAAAAGAAACTCTAACATCCATACATCTTTGCAAATTTTTACATTTTATTAATGAGTATGAATAATAACTACGATAACAGGTTTTGTGTATTTTTAATTACTTCGAGATTTTGTGACAAAATCTGTAATTTACTTGTCTTACAAGGGGAATTACAATTATACTCTGCAAGTTACCTGTATTCTGTATAAGGTAGACACTGGTTCTACACCCTCACTATATTATCTACTAAGGACAGTCGTTGTACAAAGAATCAATGAAGTTCCAGATTTTCAGTGAGTCTGCATTCCCCATTTATCATGACCAACCTGACACGTCTAAAAAATGATTAAACGTCACGCCACTCGACGTATAGCCATTTATCAACTAGAATCGGATCGTACGTGGACTCATCTCCCAAAAATACGGCATCCAGACGCGCAATTTGTCATGCTAAGTGGACTTGAACCCGTGACCGGTGAGCCATATTATTGGAAATGTCACCGTGGTCGTCACAGAACTGTTGCGTTGCGTGACGTATTGTAAAATAATTCGAATGAACTCAAACAATGAAATAGCAAACAGTAAAATCTATGAATACTGTTCACTGGTTTGTTCGAACGAAATAGCTCGTAGATAAAGTTATAGGTATACATAAAGTAACGCTGTACATTCTAGCCTAACACTTAGATTCCCTGTGCTGTGAGTCCTGTGTGATAAGAGCAAAGGACAACACATAAAGCTAAGTAAAAAAGGAAAGAAACACACACAGACATAATATCTAGACCGTGAAGGGATATTTAAACTCGTGACTCACTTCAAGATTTGGTGAATTACGTAAAATAATGATTATTTATGGTATTAGAATAGCAAATTAACTTGCAGTGTCACCATCCCCTGCCGCCTATGGACATCTGAGACAAACCTTTAGTGCTTACTTTCCAAGTTTGTTTAGATTAGATACACTGAGCGACTTGCTAACTAATATCTATTCGAAAAAACAATAATGACAAAGTTTTTCATACAGTCTCTCCCCTTAGCTGTTAACCACATAATGCGTCATGTTAATACGCCTAAATTATGTACATAACTGAGACAAACTGCCTTCAGAGAAGTGTGTTTGGCTTTAAAACACCGCTGGGAGTTGAAAAATTTATACGGCCGAGCGTAAATCTTTACTTGCGTATGAATAATTTAGGGTTAATGCTGCAAAAGTGTACTTTATAAACACTGAATTTTTGTTTTCATTTCTGAATTCTAATGGAATTAATTTAGACGAGGTTGTTTCTTGTGGGTAATTTATTAATTAAAAAAAATGTTGTGACGTGAAAGTTTAATTTTGATTGTTTCAAAAGCTTAGTCCTCATTATCGTTATTGAATATTTAACTTAAGTTATTTATTACTTACTACAATTCTTTATGTTTAATTTGTTAAAAAAAATAAAAAATATGGCGGCTTTTCGACATGTTTAATAGTTTTGCTGGTCTTTGAATTTACCAGGATATCAGCGTCATCTGTTGAGTAAAATTCTAAATCTAAACTAACAACTCATACATACAAATAAAATAAATTTAATCAAAACCCATATAGCAGTTTACTTCATAGATATTCAATGGCCCACATTATGTAACACATGATGTAACTGTACTTGAATGTTTACTTACGTAATTTTATTCACGAAATTTTCATGTTATTCAAATCTTAAACAAACACATCACGTACCCTAAATCGAATAACAAGATACAAGGATTACCCGAGTGAGGTAAAAACTAAAATCCCTAAAAGGCCTGATCAAAATTGCTGAGCAAAATTCCACACGCAAATGAATTTGTAGGCAAACTTGTTAAAAAGGATTTTTCGCACAGCTTCAGTGTAAAGGTGCGTTTCCGTTGGATGCGATAAGCAGACAGATACTGATAGCTATATTAGAATATCCGGTGTTGCCAACATTACACAGCAACTGCAAGCCACTGCTACATGTGCATAGTTACGACAGTCGTGATTCGTGAAGGTGAGATTCCGTAAAACCCGACAAACGACAGATATTAGCAACAGGCAGTGATAACATTTTCTATGACGTCAGAAAGCAATACTTTTCAGTATCAATTTGTAAGAGACCAAACTACACTCATAGCTTCACTCTAGGATTCCCTGTGTCATGGGTGCCATGGACAACAATGTATAGAGAAAGTACACACTTCTAGCCTGAGAACTAAAGTTTAAATTCATCGCTGAAATATCTGCCTTGTTGGAAGGACCCATTGCACGCGTCGACAGTCACAGCTTACTTGTTGCTATAACCAATTGGTTTCTACCGTTCAAAAAACTCATCGTCGTTTGTCGCAACCACTGTCGTTTGTCGTGTTCGACGAAATCCCACCGTAATATGTAAATAGCCTGCGTGAACATACGTAACACCGTCTCCCGCGTGGTTTCCATACAAATACCCCCAGTGGATTTCATAAATCACGTGTCAATAACTCGGAGGCAATATGTTGTTTTTCCCTGATTTTTCCTGCACGAAAACAATCTTATAAAGCCGCGAGTAAATCTTGAGTGACATCTAACGTTACGACTATATTTGTGATATATGACGTCGTAGGGGTTAAAAGAGGTTTATGCTTGGTTCTTGGAGTTTGGTACTTTATATTATGCGTAGATACTTTCTTTTGCATCGATATATGGCAAATAAGTTGTTACTTATACGTTTTTACATTTAATTTTCATGTGCTTAGAGGCTGGTTTAAGAGGAAATTACGCCGGAAACCTTCAAACCCCCAAGGGTATTTACTAAAGTATTAACAACCACTAATATTGTTAAGTTTGAAGTTAGCCAGGTGGTTACACTTTGTCTTACTTTTACTAACAAAGGATTTCGTCAACAATTACCAAAATAATAAAGCTTCATTTAAAATGAAAACTATAGTGCGTAAACCTACTTAACTTTCCGTTTATTTACTGGCGGAGAACTACAAACATTTATGAAAACTATTTATTTAATAATGTTAGGCGTAGTAAAGTTGAACCGTAAATCTGACATAGTGTGTGTAATCCCATCGTCTTTAACTGCGGCTGTAACGCCACAGAATTTATTACCTACTGACGCGGACGCTCTCTGAAACTGATACATTTTCCTTGATAAACCAATGACTTAGTTTTAAAACAATAACTTACACATTACCTAGATGCCGATAAGAATAGGTTCCTTTCATAGTTGAAAAGATGACACTGTCTGAGTCTGAGTTTCTAACTGAGTAATTATCTACCCCCGCAGGGGTAAATCAGCTACTTTAAGGGGGTAAAGAAGGACCTAATTATTTATATCTATACTACTAAATAAAATTTAAGTGTCTGTTTGTAATATTAAAATAACCGCTTTTTACTAAATGCATACGTACGTGAAATTAGCTTGTATTGTTTTGATAACATTTTAAAAGCAGGGTAAAATCACTTTTCCTCATAGGTCATAGGGTTAACCATATTGAAAAGGTTAGGAACCACTGCTGTAAATATACAGATTATTTTTACCATTATACTGATCCTATTCTAATCTAGACATAATTAAGGCCTCTAGTGTAAATTAAAACAAGATCGATCACTTCACTTTTTTATTTAAAAGCCATTCAAAAGAGCCGGCGAGGTTGGCTCCTGGGTAGCCTCCTTCAATTGGCTCTCGTTCCGGAGGACCATAACTGTACCCCACGGTGTTGTAGTCTTGCGGGGGCCCGTACACTGGGGCGGGTTTCTCCATCTTATTCATCAGATAGTGCTTTAAAATCAGCCCTCCGGCAGCAAAAAGCTTTTGGAAGAACGACATCACCAGGAACATTGATACTGCTTTGAAGACTGCCACTTTGGAAAAGATGAACAGGAGAATCATGCCTGGAAAGGAAATAATACATATTTTTAGCCTTTACTTAGCAACACGTATCTTATAAAGGCTTTAACTTTCAATGCATTTTTAACAATAACGCAGGCACGTACGAATTTGTGATTTAACATGAAAAAGCTTTAGATGGCGAAGACACACAAAACGAATTTTCAAAGCAAAACTCACACAGTTACAAATTTTATAAATAGACACAACACACACACACACACACACACACAGATGAGGCCACAACATCCATAGAGCAGGTAGTCTAGTATTTAATTAATTCTTTTTTCAAATTTAAAATATATGCAGACTTGTTATTTAATTCTCAAAGCGTCTACATTATAAATGCCGTGATCAGCTGTAAAAGTGCGCACGATAATATATTTGGTTCGAATGTTTTTACAGTTTACAGTATTTTTCTTTTGTATTCTGTTGGAGTATCTAATAGCAAAATAATTAAAATAAATGAATATAATTTATTTTGCTTACTAGACAAAAATATCTACATAACTGTTCTATGCTTATAATATCTTAATAGGAAGATTTGTAGATGCAGTAACCTTTTCTGTCAGACAACCTTTAGATAGAGGACACAGACATCTATGTATGATCTATTGTGTATCTTATATCAACAATTAGGTACAAGCACAGACCAAAAATATATAAAGACTCCGCTTTCGAAAAAAAAAATTATAACGTTTTCCAGTACATTTGAACCGCAGACCATGCTCGGTGACATACGTCAAATCGTTAAGAAAAAAAAATTACCTCGCTTATTTTATTCTGAAGACTAGGTCTATAAATATATTATTACACTTTTGGGTCTAAGGGTACTACGTAATTATTTTTGTATTGTGACCTACGAAAGAGTCCAATAACCATTTCGTTACCATCTGAATTAGTGATAGTGTTATTCGCTAGAATAATATGTTAATTCAATTTGGAGTGGAAATTAGGGTGACGCTTACAATTACATGTTCCCACGCGATCAAGTTGTGGTCTACCCGTGGTTTTCGTTTTATTCAAATATTACACTAAATCCAAACCACTTCATTGTAGCTTAAAATTAATATAATTATGAATTATATATATATATTTTTTAATCCCTTCCCATTGCTGCGCTGGTTACGCTTCTAAAGTTTTGAGGTGAAAATCGTGTCGTATTTTTTCTTATAAAAATCCTCGTCAACCATGCAGACTAGCCACGAAAGGATAAATTGCTCGTCGCCTATAAACATCATCAGTACACTTACAACATCAATGTATTGTTGATCAAGAGTTAAAAGACACAAAAAAGCACTGCGTCATGAAAATACATAACTATTAGGTATATTTTGAACCAAACCGTAAACAGAATTTCGCGTCAAACAATATTGTCTATTACCAGGTAACAATATCCCTATCAGTATTTCGATAATGGCTAATATTTCGCTGCTGCGTCGGCGAAATTGCACATCGATAGATTATATTGTATTGTTCATTTACATTTTGAACGAGCGCAATTTATGATGTTGATACAGATAATCTGTGCGTGTTCGGACCATGCATAGAATTCTGATCGTTACTCCGCATAATGATGCAATGAATGCTTGGCTCGAGCTACTAATCTGTGTGTCTGTCCCGTTTAACTTCCTAGTAATTATTATTCTCATTAGCAATAGCTCATAACGTAGAAAAGTCCCATTATGAGGACGAGGTATATAAAGTCTTTGCGCACGTCATCTAATCTTATCATTAAGGACTTTGTCCTTGACTAGTCAGACACAGCCAGACGTCATAGAGCCATTAAGGATGATTTGTAAAGACACCTAAAAACTGAGTAAGTTCCTCATGATAAAGACAATAAGAAAAGTGTTAATATAGACACTTTGTTGTACAGATTTATCTATCTAATCTAATCTAGTTGTCACTTGGCTTTGCCCAAAAACCTACATCTAATTATAATGTATCTAAACATAGAAGTGTTGATATAAAAATATGTAAAGTAATTGCGAAAAATATTATCGACAAAGCAAGTTCTGCAAGATAATGTTTCTATATACAGAAAAAACAGGCAAAATAGTACTACTAACATGATAATAGATGTCGCTAGTACCCAGTAACTCCCATGCTGCCATCTAGTAGCCAAGTAGAGACACTAAATAATGCTTCATATCTTATTTTTCCCACACAATTTATGTGTGACTTTTTGCTGTCGCTTTTTTGTTTCATCGACTTTTAAATTACAACGATGCTAAAGAAGTTTTCCCTTCAAAAATAATACCCAAAAAAGACGCCTACACTCTTAGCTTCGTAAGTCGAAGCCCTTAAAATTTAATTAAACTTACCTATCAACTTTGCAGAAGTTTTTTTCTTTTTAGTAGCTCTCGTTTCCTCAGCCAACGAGGTATTATTCTCGATACAATAACAACACACAACCAACAATGACATTACAATTATAATTTTCCACATTTTTCTTGAAACTTTACAAAAAAATATCGTAAATATCTGCACACGGACGCCGTTTTCCCGCCCTTTTCGTATTTAATTTTTAATCTGTATCGGCGGGAAAATATTTTTTTAATAAAAGAACAACTTCCTCGTACGGCAACGGTCACGGATTTATGCAGCCTGGCAAGTTTTAAATAAATACAGGTGGTTTTAAACCCATAGATATGTCGGTGGAAGAAAGTTTCTTTGTTTTGAGAAGTCCAACAAATTGCCGACTTTTCCTTCTCCGTAACTAACGTGCTTGTTAGGAGGCGATTACGAGTCCTTTGTTCTAGACTCGCGCTGGACGTGCGGGTATTTCAGTATGGAAATTTTACGCTTTTAAAAAATTTCACCTTATTGAGAGCGAAAGTAATTTACATTATAATAAACGTTGCATAGTGTTATTAAGTATTGACTTAGTAAATGTGTGTATATCTACAACCAACGATATTATACAAAAAGAAGCGAAAGAAAAGAAGCCAATTGGTTATTTGGTGACGTTCTTCCGATGACTCTCTGGTTTCCTAACGACGTTTTGGTTTGAAATCTCATTAAAGTTATAATAATGTGGAAAAATCTTTCTCATAAACATAACCGAGAACTGTTGACAAAATTTTAGATGTATATTCAGTCCTCTACCGTGATTTATGAGAAAACATAATTATGTCATAAGAGGAATAACGCAATATGAAAATATTTCGAACACACATGGAGCTTGACGTGTGTTAAGAAATTCCCACGAAACTATTACATACTTGATGGATACATGATTAATCAAGTGTGAAATATTGTTAACGTTATACGAGCTATATTTATCTTTAATCAGAACATCCCATGTTATCTGGTCTGGTGCACACAAACATAGCCAAGAACTTCGCCATCTGAGACAATAAAATGTATAGACTGAGTCTTCAAAACAAAAAAATGAAGTCATTTTTTTTCTTTTTTTTACGGTTTGTCGTATGTCTCAGAATACGGCCTGTCGAGCAATGTACCGGGAAACGTTATCGTTTCATAAGTACGTGAAGTTTTTTCTACTACTTTCATTTGTTCCGAAGTCTCAGTCTATATATTTTTCGTCTGTGCTCGCTATCCTATTTGAGGTCAATGAACTCAATATACTGAGAACTACGGAAACGCTTGAGTTCTCTTAAGTGTCATTGAAAACCAATTAGTCATTGAACTTACAATTTATTAATTTATTACCGTAACATATTTCAACAATTTAAACAGACTCACAATTGGTCGTTCTGAAAATCGGAAGCAGTCCGTTTATCACGGCCATTTGGTGAATTTCCTTTGCTGTACTAGTTATTAACATCCGCATATTATAACTGTATTTTCTGCTGTACTATAATGGTCTTGATAAACTTAATGTACCTATTTCTTTTTGTATTTTTCGGTGGCCTTTTAGGTTATTAAAGCATCTTTTTTGACCATTTACCATAACTATATGTTTTGTTTGTCTAGTTACCATGAAACTTAAGTACAATATAAAATATCATTAAAATGTATTTGTATAACAAGGCATCTTTTAAGGAATACCTAGGTTTCCTGAAGCGAATTCGTCAGCTAATTCTTTTATAACATTATTGTTATAGTCATATTGTCGTTATATAAAAGACGAGATTAATTTGGTATCCGAAGAGCATAATACAATGACGTCAATAGCTCATTTCCTTTTTGTCTGAAAGCCAACTCTTTCGAACAATGATTTATCTTTTCCCCGAGTTCAAAGTTTTAATTCCGCCCGCATTTTTTCAATTCTTTTGTCTTAACCCACGCCACGGGCTGACTCAAATTCTGCCCAAGTTTTTAAGTCGTACGCCAAAAGGTAAGTGAAGTTGTTCTTTAACTTTTATTGCCTACTTACAAATTTTTAATTACCAGCCACATCTTCAAGTTATTTAGTGGTTGACACTAATTTAAGTTATTTACGTAGTTCTTACCTACTTACTGTATTATTAGTAAAATAAATAGGTCCAAACCTATGATATTTTATACTGTAGTTAATAAGTTATCATAGTTGTGTAACTGTAAAGTCTTCCTATTCACACTTGGCCAGCGTGGTGGATTATATTTTGCACTCCTTACACTGTGAGGCAAGCCCAGCAGTGGGACAGTTGTGCGCTGTAATGACGATGGCTGTTAATACTGGCATTATATCACAAAATAAAAAATACGGCTAAAGACAATACTCAACGACGTACAACAATAATAGATTGCGTAATAACTAATCGCCATTTGTCTGTCTGTCGGCATTGTCGACTGTTAACGAGCAATAAGCAGACAAATGTATCTTTTATTCCTATTGTTTTTTTCTCCATATAACACCCGACAATGTGAACAAATATACACTGAACTGCTGATTGGAGATAAGCTTGAAAGTCGATGAAAAAGTCAATACGTAAGTATAAATTTTGATCTACATTCCAATAGTTAATAAATGCGTTATATAGGCATGGTCAGTCAGTCAAACAGAAGTTTTAAAATACTCCGTGTAAATTTACTAAAATGAGCACCTAATTGATTTATGAAATATTAAACAGATGCTGTGTGAGTGTCGATTTAATTTCTAAAATACTCGTGCAACACATATTAGGTAGGTACGCAACGAATTGAATTATGTTCAATTTTAATCTAAATAAACTTTAAAGAGGCATTTGCTTATCACTAAGATAAGCCACTACAACTCCCCAATAAACCACTTACGAAATTACACATCCTCTATCCATCCTGAATTTCTCAGTACACCTACCTAAGGTTGCCGACACAATATTACTCTTTCTAGTGACTGAAATAACTCAAACACCTGAACAAAACACCTCTCCTTTCCACAACATCCGTAATACACTGCGCAGATCAATTACTAAGAAACATAAGACAGCTTAAATCCGTTTTACTGGCAGATATGAATTGTATTCCTGGAGCGCGCTATAAGGAAAACTAGACTGGAATCATTGTTAAATCCGCCCCACTCCACGTTCTTACTGTAAATCCTTCTTCAGTGCGCATTTGAATCAGTCTCGCTTCTATTCATTTCAATCTCACTAGAATCCTCAATTTTCACTGTTTTAAAGCGTCACTGTTGCATTTCATTCTTACGATGTCACTCTCACATGGAGGCAAAACAAATGACCCCTTAATTGTAAAACTTGACAAGCCATTTGGATAGACTGTGGCGAAAAAATGGACATCAAACACACGTATGTACTTACTATCAAAATGCTGGCGGTGTCGTGTAATAAAATCAGTGATGACGACAGAGTCACGTCCTTTAATGAACCAATATTAGGTAACGCCAAAATGTATTCCTTTTAGTTTTTTGATTCTAAGCGACAGTCTCTAAACTGGAGCTACAAATAATTATAATTACGACAATTATCATAAAGATGATAAGGAAGCATGCAATGTAGCACACTTGTCCGTACTTTCCTAAGGACGAAACATTTAAAAAAAAAACATCAATAGCACTGATTCTTCGTGAACCTTACAGACCTCTCTACTAGAAGAACACGATGAATAATACTCAGTGAGCGTGACTGGAAGGTTCTCGGCAGGTATTCGCAATGCGACGGATGCAATTTACCATCGCGTTTCTCACATGAGTCTTGGCTTTATTTCCAATTATTTTTAACAAGTTTTCTAACGAACGTAGAAAGATAGTCGAGTGTTCTTATACATTTATGACAAGTGGAATATTGTATGGTAACAAGTTCAGATAGGATGTAGGAAGTATGTCAGTATTTCAACTGAAATTAATTAATATTTCAATTTCAACTGAAATGAATTAATATTTCATTTCGACTCCATAAATGCCTTTGTACTTTAAAATACTATGAATTGCAATCAGCAAAGTTTGATTCATCGCCAATCAATTCTCGGAACTTGTTGTAAATTGTTACTGGTCCATATTAAATATCCATGTAACGAGTCACTGGGTACTGAACAACAAAGCTTCAAATAATCATCGTTAAATTAAGTCGACGTATCAATAACAATATGAACAAGTAACGCAGAAGAGTCACTTCAATACGTGTTCTGCCGAACATCATTCTGTGAACTGAATACGTAGTCATTATTTTTTTTTAAACGCTCTGATGAAGTTTCATTCTATAGTGTAAACTGTTCCTTTGTCGTTTCTTCGAGTTTCAAATCATAATGCTACTCTCATATTGGAGGTGAATCTAATGACATCTTATAATATAAAATCTGTCAAGCAGTTCGAATTGTAGAGCTTGCTTGAGAAATGGAAATGTCTACTGGATTCGGTCCATCTACTAACTTTGATCTATCTTCTATCTTCGATCCTTCTTTTATCTCCGATTCATCTTCTATCTTCGGTCTGTCTTCTGTCTTCACAACGGCTCTATGCCCACACTGACGTTTTATGATTCACGTAAACGATTTATAATCGCAAGGCCGCCTCGGATGTGGATTTATAGCTAATTCGTTAAGCAACTTTATGTGAATGTTTCAGCTCCATTATACGCACCGATCCAATCCGCCTCGTGTCGGCTACGGCTCCAACAAGCAGTAAAGCTGTATCGCTTCTGTGCTAAATAAATATTCTCTCGTACTTTAGTGCTTCGGTTAAGATTCTTCCATTTGTTATTTATTACAAAACAGGCATTGTTACCATGTTTGTAGCGCTAGGAACTCCTTCTAACATCCTCCTTATATTGCTATCTTAAATCTTGTAATATTATAACATTTATAATCCATAAGTGAAATTCCTACTAAGCGATTATCGCATTAATGTTTTAAGCGTGCAATGCGCGGGTCTTCCGTTAATTGTACTTGTTCAACGAGGAATTTAACAAGCCGGTTCAGAGCAGACTGAATATAAGCTGTTGTTTTGTATTAACTGTACACAGTCGGAAACATCGACAATGTTATATTTAACCGCATTCCATATTTACTCGCGAACGTGCTTCAACAATTCAGAAAGCTGAAGGAAAATAATGTTCAGATTTTTGTTTACATTTTTAAATAGAAATAGCGTTTTCGAACAAATCAAACGACAACCTGTAAAACCGTTTATTTACTATTGGCGACCGTTTAAACATTGACGAATATTTTTTTGCAATACACTTTTTTCTTTTATTTCCATACTATTGAATTCTGTTGTACGAACATTTTTTACTATTGGTTTTTATTTATGTAGAAATATATATTTACCAAGTTTAGAAAGTTCATGAAGTCTCCAAGCGATTTTTGTAAATAGTAAGAGCATTTCAATGACTTTTTTGAACACACTGACGACGGACGTTTACATCGATGGACACGCACGTTTGAATCGTGTTACCCTTAAGTTTGCGTCGCTTCAAATTGTCCCAGGGAATAAAATATATCCTATATCCTTCCCCTACATTAGATGTGCTCGTTCGCCAAATTTAAATGTTTAATACGTAACATTTTATTTTAAACAGTCTGGAACGTATCCAGTGGGAGCAGTTGGCGATCTTTATCTAAACTGTTCCATTTACGATGATATAGTGACCAACATTTAAACATCTAGGCAAGAAAATAATCATCTCTTGAGGTAGTTCAAATAGCCTTTGAAGGTTGTTGGTTTTCGCTCCCAGAATCCTTCAGCAATAGCATCAATGAACTGCCTATAAAATTATAATTTTATTTTAATTTTCGTTCATTTTCTCAAAATAAAAACTAACTTCATATGTTAGACAAGTAATTTAATCATGGCCTCAACTTCTAACTTGAACGTATGAGGGCGAACGAAATCAGTTATCAAGCGGGGCGCGACGGACGCGAGAGTTTTACTCACAGGGGATCTTTTCAGGGTCCCGTAGGACTCATTTAGGAACCCTCATGGTTTCGTTATGTCTGTTCGTCTGGCCATCGATGTCTTAGGTCGGTGAACTTCAATAAAGTAGAAAATTATATTCAGATTCATTCATAACATCTTCTCTTCTACTTTCTCCATACAAGTGTGTGTGTGCGTGTGTTTTATGTATGTATGAGTGTTGTTTGTCTTTACCCGTTAGCAAAATAGGTAAATGCTTGGTTTTGATGTAAACATTCACGAATTTACAGGAAAAATTAACCTAAGTAGGTTTTACCGATTAACGTATAACAATCGGTAAATCTACTAACTACGGAACCCCACTAGCAGGATCAGTCCACACTTGGCTACTTTTTGTTAATTTACAGTTTAAGTCCGACACCGCCGCTCGCGAAGTGCTCCGGCTAACTAATTCTCGGAAACTTGAGCAATCTATGTTGCGATACTTTTATCGGCTGCACTCTGCAACTTTTGGCTGTATGAGACGACGCGACGGCGTTCACGATATACCAGGGGCACGATTCTGCTAACTTAACTAAGTGAATATATAATCCGTTTTTTAACTTGTCTTATTTTTAATCCAAAACATCAATTTTCTAAGCAGTTTTTGTGAATATTAAAGCGCGTGATATATTGAAGTGATGAAATTAGTTAAGCATTAAGTAGGTACCTGCTAGAAAAGTGTGAATAACATGAATATGTATAATTTCTGTTACAAGGCTTACATAAAACCTCGTGCTAAATAGGACAATTAGACAAATTAGTGGACATGGGGTGGAGTTTTACCTAAGTTTTATATTTTTGTTTCTCATTTAATGTTACAATACATAAATAAACATGAGCACTAAAATTTTACTGTACCAAATTTGTACGTAAATTTAAATTTTCTACACGGTTAAAACAAAACAATAACAAGACAATTACAATAAATAATTTATTATGGATCTAACTATTAATCTAATATTAGTTTAACAGTCTTTTTAATATTTACAACTATGTTTATAAAATACGTACGACCTTAGTTTTCATTATTAATTACATACACATTGGACGATTATGATGTTACACAAATTCCAGATGGAATCATTAGTAATAATAAATAAAATTATTCCCTAACAATGCCACTGTTTACTATCCAGTTTGAATTACCATTATGATTAGCATTATGTACCCTATTAATTTACAGACAATCCTTAACCTAAACATAAGTTCCAATATAATGTAAACTTTAAACCAGAGACGCTAAAAGTAGGTAATAGAAAAATAATAATTTGTGGCACCCTTAAAATTACTTTGATTTGAATAAACTTGTGTATCACAAGAGTTCTTTTTGTCAGT
Organism: Lerema accius; assembly: GCA_001278395.1. Lineage (NCBI taxonomy): Eukaryota > Metazoa > Arthropoda > Insecta > Lepidoptera > Hesperiidae > Lerema > Lerema accius. The sequence continues at coordinate 242,882 of LGAG01000386.1, forward strand.
TAAACTAGCCATTGCATAGACTACACTTTGAGAACGACTGGTTTAAACTTACTTAACTTACATAATTAAGTATTTAATAACCATCAAACTAATCTTCATCAAATGGTTCATCTAAAAGTCTACTACTACCATCAAACGCCATGACTTTTCCTTTTATATGATCCATAACCATAACTATAGCTAGGTCTGTCGTAGTGATAATGAGGAGTGTAGTGGTCATGGGAGTGTTTCTTCTCCTTCAAGAAGCTGACGAACCAGCCGAGGAAGTAGCCAGCCTTGTGGATCACCAGCCAGAACACGAAAGCGTATATTAACTTCAATACAAAGATCTTCTTCAGGACTATGTCTGCGAAGTACACTGTAACAAAATAAATAATGTTAGTTAGTTACCCCTATGACCTATAAGGAAAACCTATTTTACCCCCTATTTAAAATGTTATCAAAACAAACAATACAAGTTATTTTTCTGTATCTTTTTAATTTTCGATCCTACTAATTAGGTCTTCTTTTACCCCCGTAATATAGCTGATTTACCACCGCGGGGGTAATTACACCCAGGTTAAGAACTCGGGTCTAAGTGATCGTCAAAATTAAACAACTTCGGACGCGGTCGGAAAGTGGATGACCGCGAGTGGCAAAATTTCATGAACGTTTCCGTACTTCAGAGGGCACGATAAGTCGTCGATAACAGTTGTTATCGGTAGCTAACAGTCGTTAAGCCACGTCGGAGACTTTCGGGCGACATAATATGATACTAGAATAAGAAGTGAGTGTAATTCACCTACACGAGTTACACGACGACCTAAAAGCGTATTTAAAACGTTTGAACGGATTAGACTTAAATTGAATAGATGCGAGATTACTCGTATAATTTAGTATGGAAGTTTAGACAAGAAGTTAATGTGTAATAGGGTTGCCAATTATTATATTAAAAGCAGTATTATAATGCTTTTCGCTACATTATACTTTTCCTGTTAAAAAAAAAGTTGGCATCCCTATGTGTAACCTTGGTTAATTTCAGAGCCAGTAATAGGTAATTTCCCCGCACTTTTCTATTATAGTAATGAGTATGTGATGACTTTGGTATTCCTGGTTTCAACTACAAAAGGGTGAGTAATAAGCGGTAAATGGTTGAGCGAAATTGACTTCTTTTATAAGAAATCCGTTTTGGTAATGAACGTAGCGTATACAAAATAGAAAAGCAAGCGGAGCGAGTTCTTTTTAAACTCTTTTTACTCACTCAGTCCTTTCCTCTCGACTCTTTATTGCTAGAAATATAAGTAAGTTTACGCGTGCAAGGTAAAAAATGTCCGCAATGAGTCCGCCCCGCTTAGAAGACACTAGGCTCGGCCGGTCGTCTCCACTTTTTTCGATGATTAACATAAATACGAATATAGTTATCCCAAAATTGCCAAGTCAAACGAAAAGCAAACACCTCCGTGAAATCCTTTTGTATTTATACACACCTACTTGTAAGTCTGTGGCTTTTAATCGTTAATTACCTTTGTTATTTCAGCCGTTGCTGGTAAAATTTCCACGATGGCTGTAAAGTTACTCGGAAAGAAACCTATTTCGTATAAGATTAAGAGAGAAATTACTACGATAAGATACTTCTGAACAAAAGAAATTAAAACTCACCAAACAGCGCTATTTTTTTTTTCTTTCCCCTCGGTTCCATCGCACCTTGGTCGTCGATCGCGACGCTAAACACTATACACGACACCAGTACAGATAATAGCAAAACTTCCCTCGAACGCATTTTATGTTCGAAATTCAAGATCTTTTTTTTTTTAAAGTTTATGGCTTGGATGCGACTCCTTAAAGCTATTTCAAGATCAATGACAGTGAACCACAGACGACAAGATAACTTCTTAACTTTTATATTATAAAGTATTTTCACATTTTAACTCTATTTCAGTTACAGGAAAATTTAAGTGCGTTATAACTGGTCGGTAGTGACATAATGAGGCGAGTAGTCGAGGATATGCTCGCATATTTTGTGCTAAGTGTTAACGATGCTAATAGTGTTAATAACTCGAAAGTTTCGCTTTCGACAAACAGGTGTTATACCGACCATATCTACAGATAATTCTATAGATTTTCCGCATTAAAAGTTGTCAATTTTCAGGTATGATTTTTGAGAATTTATTTTTAATCTGCAGTTTCCAATACGAAGCGGACTTTGTGGTCGAAAAAAGTTTTTGTAGGATATATTTCTATCGGAAATTATTCATACGTGTAACCCTAAAATTACTTATAGGGTAGACTATTGTAAAATCTAATTTTTTTCAGTAGTTTATTATTTTGTTGACTTATTTTTTTATTGTTAAACTTCGTCGTTGTTGTTTTTAGATAAACTAACTAC
>LGAG01000386.1:253696-267239 GCA_001278395.1 Lerema accius
TATTTGTTCCAACATAACAACATTTAAATCATCGGATCGTACAATTAGAAGTACCCGTCCACCAAATTTTAATCAATTCGGTCTAGTAGATTAAAGTCCCAACCTTAAATCGTCTTGAATGAACATATTTAAAAAATAGAAAACAACTCCTTACAACCGTCATTTATCGTTTGCATAAACTTTCCTTTCGTACGGAGCATAAAATGTTCCTTAAATTTCGAACCCCGTAACTAAAACACTCGTCGTCTTTATTATTTTCCTCGCTACGTACCATAACAAGCCTTCAGGGAAAAACATGTCTTCAAACATGAAATCAGCTTGAAACGAGCAAATCTTGAGCAATCTGTATACAAATGCAGCTCACACGATGCACGACAGTGATTGCTCGCGGACGTGCCTCCAGCCAGCCACCAAGACTTCAGCGACAATTTGTCTGAAAATATCCCACCAAAATACGAAACTTTGCATGTGAGGAAATAAAATAAAGATTGCCTTATTTTTTCGTATGTCTATGTCTCTGTACGTGTATTTCATCGTACAACTTTAACAAAAATTTGCAAGGGTTTTAATAGTCCTAGTATTTTTAAAAGGCCTACTCAAGATCTCCCAGCGGTGGACCCAAACAAAAATATCATCCAAATTTTACCAGTAGTAGAGTAAAGTACTAACAGTTTACTAAAAAAATTTTACATCTTACAAAAAAAAACTATAATAAAACGCAACTTTGGTATTATAATGACAAATCGCCGTTGTTAAAATCACTCAGGAATCTCTTTAACGGAAAACATTGGTAAGAACGCAAGATTCTTAATTAAGTATTTTTATTAAAACACGGATCTAATTAAGTTCATAACTTGAACCAGGAGCAGACGCTGTAGTTGTGGTCGCCGACTAAACAACGACCATCTACTTATTACGTCCCCCATTCTAGTGATCCAACCCAATTATTTCATTAAAACTTTCTCGTAATATTAAAATACATTGCTTTTTCTTGCAACAAAACCACTTTGCAGGACTCTCTAGCTAAAAGGAAAATAAAGCTTTGGTAGTATAATAAGGCTCAGGGGTCGGGTTTATAATATCCTGAATTATGTATGATATTTTGTTTCAGAGATACTTTAGTAATTAATCACGATAATAATTCATCTGAGAGCGTTTGTTAATTTGTATAGGATTCGTTTGATTTATTTACAAACCTTACGAAATTCCAAATCACGAAATAATAGAACAATTAATCACGCATAGCGAAGCTCGCTTAAATATAATTTCGTTTCAAATTAAACGAATATAATACACAGCTAGGTATATTTTGTAGAACATTCGCGCCAAATCTCAGGTGATCGCGACTGCTTATAATTAAATCAGGGGTTGTGACGTCACTCGAATAATAATTACTGGGGCGCAGTTCGTGTCTCTGATCTGTAATCTGTGGTCGGGACCGGCTCCACCGTCAGGTGACGACAGGTAACCATCCACTAAACGTCGTCTATAATACCAGGCTATCGCCGCGACTTCGTCTGCGTATGCTTTATAATTCTCGGCTCTTCTCTACCATATTCAACAGTGCTGTATGTTTGTAATACTTTCAAAAAACATAAAAACAAAGTATAAAAAATTTAAGATGAATAACGAGAAATTTTAAGGTACTTATATAAAATATCTTGTGTTATACTATTTCATACCTGTAAGATTTAATTTTAAATACATTACAAAATTTAATTTCGTTAAAATTAAAAAGAAATATTGTTGCAGGCACCCATTGTCTCACGCTCGATGGCATGGCAGGGAGAAAAAAACGAAAGATTCAAGAAGACAAAGAATTAAGTGTTGATTGCATTTTATTGTCAAACGCAGAGCTCGGAATCCAGTTCGTTCCGCGAAAAAATGCGAGTTGTGGACTTAGAATTAACGGAGCAGCTGTCTAGTGGTCTCGCTATCGGCGGCGACTCAGGAATTCCAGATATTATTTCACAATTTCACATTATTCCTAATTTTACATTCTTCAAAAGTTCATCTTCTAAGAAATGATGTACGCAGGTCTATGCTTAAAATAATCGACTACGGCTAGACTTGATAAGTCAAATGTCTATGACAGGTATGGCACATTACCAATTTACCATAATATTGCCAGCAGATGTGGTGAGCTGAGCCACGCCATCTTACCGCCATCTTACCCAAAACATAGTTTCTTTCAATAGAATTTAACTTTCAAAAGCTTATTCAAATTATCTAGTTTCGCTAACCTATCGTCGAGCAGCTCGCGGTGGAACGGCAGGAAATTGTGACTGCCAATAAGTATCCGAGATCGGCGAGAATTGTGGAATAAATTACCTCAAATGTAAAGGGATTTACATACGTAAAATCACGCAGTCCCCAGCTACGAGATATTGGCTACAGTCACGGTGAAGCTTAAAAGGCACTTACACGGTTTCACAACATAAGCTAAGCTCACATGGTGCACACATGCGGGGAATTCCTTGCTTGTACATTGGACTCTTTATTAGGGTTCTGTTGAAAAGGTGTACTTATTGTAGCGCCGTGGTTTTCCGTTTACCGTCGACCTAGCACAAGTCTTTGCCACTAAGAAAACTATGTTATGATACGGATGTACAGTATCTATACATATTTATTATGCCGTCAAGGTGGTACCTAGGTACATATTTTTTAAATATGTATTGTAGAGTAGCTTCCCATTTTGCCATTTAGTCAGGAGGACGTCATTCATCGCGTGAGCATTTAAAGGGGTAAGTGGTTGATGTTGAGTTTTTTAGAAAAAATATTACATATTACATAAATAATGTAACATTCGGGGATGTTGAAAGGGGATCTAATCTCACGATGTCTTACCGTAAGGAATCCTGGAAAATACTCGCAAATTACCTAAATTGCAAATCATGACGTCACAGATATTGATGGTGTGCACTTTCTGTATGCAAGTGCAGTTCTAGTACATAAAGGGCCCATTCTTCATTTATTTACCAGACTTATTATATTCGAGAATGTGAATTTTCTTTATACAAGTCGTCGGTAAATAAGTCGGCGGTAAATTAAAACGAATCGTCCTCGTTCGCGCCGTGGACTGCCATACATTCTCGTTACTCGGACGTTGTTCGTTATCTATGACACCCCTTTCCTTTAATACTTAATAGAGAAGATAAATCCACCTTACAAGTTCTTATCGCGGCCTCGATAAAGTTGCTGTTATCACCCGGCCGGTAATCATTATAGAGTACTCGTAGATGCGGAGCAGAATGGTTGTAGATTTAACTGAATTACTAATACGAATATTTTTAATGTAATATAGATATTAGGTACTATTTTCAGGTTGTGTTTCAAGACTACAACAAGTAAAGATTTACAAATGTAGTTTAGGTTAAAACCTGTCGGGTTCCTCACAAAATTCTAATTTCTTCCTCACAAAATAAACATGCTATTTCAAGGTAAATATATTGCGGTGATAAACAAAACCCTTAGTATACGAGGCCAACTCCCACGTAGACAATATTTTTTATTAAACATCTACTTATATTTCAGCGAAGTCTTACACACCTTAAAGACATAACGGAAAAGTTCGTCTCCCATATTTTTATCTCACATGATAAATGAATTTCTAATACAAAAACTTTGAGCGTTCGACATGCGCGGATGATTGAACAAATTGTGAGGATTCAATTTTCTCGTTCGATGTAAAACTTTGTTATGTAATTACGTTGATCGTTGTAGATAGTTTAATAAGTCGTTGAATCCGCCCTGTCTCAGCTGAAGAATCCTTGTGCGTATAATACGAGTACGCTGCGGGTGTAAATTGAAATTTATAGTTTAACGCCGATTGCCTTTAGTTAATTATATTATTGTAAAACTTAGCGAGATAACACATAGAGACCACTATATTATAATGATCTGTAACACCACTTTATATATACCTATAGTCCACAATGAATAATTTGAATTTTAAATCACTTGTTTATTAATAAACAGCAAGGTCAATAGGGATTCCTTCCTGCTGGCACCAGTACTTGTAAGTTTTGAAGGAGTTTAGGAGCAGCGTATTCGATGTTTATGTTTATCTACTGCGAAGCTAATGAATATTAGGACGATGAGTAGGGTAAAGTGTTCGGCTAGGTTAGTAAGTAATATATAGATCTATATATGCAACAAAATCAAGCAAACAATAATTTGGAGGTCTTGGTACTATTTAATCACTTTTACTTATGGGGTAAAATGGGGTTCGTTGTAAGCTCGACATACTTAGCTTGAGGATTTACCTATCAGATAACAAAAATATATTCAATGTTGCTTTTTTCCGGATTTTATTTTTATTATCTTTATGATTTGCTAAGTTGATCAACAATAAAAAAAATATATTTCAAAATCTATATTTTAATAACTCTGTTTCAACTTTTTCTGTAAGTACTTATCATATTTTTGTTCTAATTATGACGACAGACGGTAAAAATATTCGTAGATGTGTCGGTTTTTCTGCCTTACGAGATACTTGATAAAATTGTACATAGTAGATTAATATAATATTGCGATATTTCAAATGATAGCGGAAATTTTACATACGTAGCCCAAATTATAGGCTTATGTGAAACCACAAGCCACATGATTCGAGACCCTCCGACTTACAATTAGATGGAGCGCAGAACTAATGAAATTGGCGGTTTCTCACAATTATATCATAAAACTTATTAATAATGTTGAATTATTTAATTACGTGGAACATGTGTCGAGATATTCCATTAGGCGGAGATACGAGTGCAGGTAACTTAGAGGAATTCAATTAATTTCACCGAAGACGTGCAGAATGAATCGTTTAACTATTTACTAAGTGTAAAATAAATCAATACTTAGTTACTGACACTGCTAGTAGACTACTACAACCAAATCTATCCATTTGTTTTAGTGCAGGGAGGGAGATCATTTTAACTTAATCCATCTCTACTTGTCAATTAGCAGAAGTTGTATAAAATATTAACTTGAGATCTATACTCTCACGAGCTTAAAACAACTATACAACTACACAGTTATGAGTAAATAATCGTTTTCGGACAAAAAATACACCGAAACGGTGGAAAATGCAGGAAACAGCACAATAACGGATCCAAAATATCGTAAACGGAATGCAGCAAAGGAATTCATGCTTTCAGCCGATTTGCAATAACGAAAATATTTGGCATATAGACTGGGGCTACCATCTGTCCGGTTTTCCCCGGATTCGTTCTGGCTTGCGGGACGCCCTAGAGGAATTCAAAAGGGGTTATCAAAAAGGATCTAAATGAGACATCACAATATTACCAAAAAATATTGGTAGTTGCAGTGATTGGATTTCTTTGCTAGCTTTCTATTTTTTGCTCTACTGACGATAAATCTCTCTAGAAAAAGTATTGTGTCATGGAATGGCATACTAGGTACTAAGTAAAGAAGTAAAATCTGCAGAGGGACACATGACATCTTTCTTAAACACAAGTTTCGCTAAAACATTCCGAGTTATGTGGCTTCTGATAAAGTAGTTACTAAGTTACGCTCGGCAAATAGGTCTATTACTAGTAATGATCGTATTAGGTTTCTGTCTCTACCGACATTGAATCGAGATAATCCGAAGCGTCGCTACCGGCGCCGCAATCTATCGCCACACAAACGGGACTAATTCACAGAAATGTGCAGTAGCGCCGAGTTTGAGTAAACTGAAAGCTATGGCTCCTTTAAATTCTGTTTAATTGCTCTTTGGGAAATGCGAACCTTTGCCGTTTTCCTAACCCGTATGTGTTGGCACAAATAAACCGACTACGTACGTCTCTTAGCAATACCAAAGCACAAAGTACTTAATTGTAGTAACTGCTTAGAACGAGAATTTAATTTATTTGATTGTTCAAAGCATTTTTGAACGCAAAATAATAAGAAAAGCTACCTAGATTTAGCAATTCAAAAGCTGAACTTTTAAGATTGAAATTCCTCCTAAGTGTAATTTTTTACAATCTTCCGAACGGAGCTGTTTCTCCGCTGAAAGGGATTTATGAAAACGTTCAGCTGAAATTCGATTTAAATACAAATTAAGTAAAGTAATACATCACTCCCGCGCCCGGCTGCCGCACTTGAGGGGCAGCACTAGTATTTCACTTTATATGCAAAAACCTAGGGTAGGAACGTGTGTTTGTCATTAAACTCCTTTTAAAAGTCTGGGCAGATTTGATTAAATTATGTGGATTCTGTGGTGTTTTCGAGAAAGACCGAGTATGGTTTAGACCCACAATAGAACCCGGCAGGTGGTGTTATCATAGATACTTCAAGACCATCTTTTAATACTAATAGATACTTTCACTGTGTTGAACCAAATAGTAGATTTGTTTTTCGCGACCCAATTCACGGTATAAACCTAGGTTTTATTGGCTATAATAAATTATTAAATTAGTTTTTTTTTGCTAACTACCTAAACCTGTAGTTTGCAATGGAAATGCTCTCATAGCAAAAGTTGTCCAATATGATTAGCATGCTTTATTGAAAACGAAGAAAAACAATACTGAATAAATATGTCACATCGCTCTGGTTTTCTAGTTCTAAAATTAAAAAAAAAACATTCAATCTACGCAACATTGAATACATGAATTGAAGTAGCACAGTAACACACATCATAACGCAGAGAAATAATCTCAACGCCGTATTTGATTTATTATTCAAAACGACACCACCACCAAACAAATTCAATAACAGTATCTACCTCCTGAACGACGCGTGGATATAAATAACTTTCATTTATTTTTCGCTCGTCCCGCCATTTTAACTATAACATATTGAGCTGAACCCCAGGAGATTTTACTGTTATATTCCTATTGGATTATTCTGGAAAATCTTATTACATCTTTACAATGTGAAGTAACATATTATTACGTTCGAAAAGTAGTACTTAGGTGTTTACGTACTAGGTATATTTGTGTAGAAAATAATTTTGTGGGACTTAGGGGCCTTTCTGAACAATATTACTCGAACTCTGTCGTTTTGCAGGACTCTACTACTTTGTACTTTAATCTCCGGCCTAATTGGTAAAAATATAAATGATGAATTTTAAATACGTTACGTCATTAGATCCCTAGCTATTAGCTATTAGATCCCTAATAATACATTCTAAAATTAACAGTAAAATATTTCTTCCGGTCAATTCCGGGTTTCTTCTCAAAACCGCTAAGCATTCTTCATGTTCTGTGATGTGAATGCTTCCGACTCGTTCTATTTCCACGATTCTGGACATCAGTGACGCGGAGCGATGTTACAGTCGCCACTCATGTAAACTCTTGCGAAATAGTTCGATTGCCCTGATGTCACAGAGGCTTTACGCGTGAAAGCCTCGATTGGCGTCATTTTTCGAACGCCAGTTTGAAAAGTTTTTATTGGCGTGAAACCGAATCTGTCAGCCGCTTCCGATCGACAGGACTGGGAAACTGGTTAAATAAAATGAGAAAATGCTTGTAAAGGATTTTTAATTAAAATCCCTGCAGAGTTTTATTAATAAAACACGGAACATGGACGAAACGTTTCAAATTATAGTAAGATGATTTGCTTTTAATTAAAGGTTTTTCGTGCTTCACTTGGAATATATAATGACGGGAAATAAAAACTAATATTTCCACGTTTATATGAATCCTGTCTGAGTACACGAATCCCCATTTTATTAGTAAGCTATTCCCGATCTGTAGTGTGTGCTGCACCTTTTCAACAAAATACATAATATTCATCGTAATCCAATCTCAAAATATTCACTTAGGCCGTGAAAAACATACGAAAAACTCAATAGTTTCGAATTATTTCGTCGTCACCTCCAATTTTCGTAAAGAAATTTCACGAGAATTTCCGAGCGCTCCTCTCATGAATAAATTAAGGCAATATTTATAAAGTTAGGACGTCATGAGCATCTATTTTTCGTAATAGGACCTACTCAATTATCAGCTTTTATATTTGTAACAGCATTATAAACGCTATCACAGCATTAGCTACTTAATTATGACTAATCTAATCATTATTCACCATGATTGTAGTATAGGTGTTTGCTCGGTGATGGAAGCCATAATGACAATAAATAAATCTTGTTACTAAAATATGAACAGACCTACGGACCATGAGGCGCGATCATCACCTAGGTGGTGATGTTGACAGTGTAACAATATTATATACATAAGGATTACTATCTGATGCGTTGCCGGCCAAGCTTCCTATGTGTCGTGAGCTGCAACAGGATCACTGTCGCATTCCATCGCGGTTTTCCTAACTAAAGTACTTTTTATAAAGACGGGAAGAATACACCACTTACTGCGTACCGGCCAAGTATTTGAGAAGAGAGAAAAAAATGATGTTTTTTTTTTCTATTAATCCTCTGAATAATGTTATAGTGCAAGCTTAATAGTCGATGGTATTTAGAGCTGTAATGTTAATAATTTAAACTCATATGACGTATGTATCTAACCCTTTTCATTCGCCGTATTAACCTGAGTTTCCCAATCTTTTTCAGACCGCAGTACCTACACAGTTTAGTAATACCTAACTCATGAAGTAAGAGAAGGACATCCCATCCCATCCAAGGTAATTGTTGTCTTTTTAAGGTAAGGTTTCGGACTTCATGAACTAACGATGACTTTACATTCTACGGAGTATTAAGGCACCTCGACACAAACTTTGGCAACTCCTGGTAGAAGCTGTTGATGTCGTACTAGATCACGCCGTTGAAGAGGTAAAATATTATAAAAGTATCATTATCATAAATCATGTGTAGTAGCTCAAATTGGAAGTCATGTAGACAAAGAAGATAAGTTGCTGGAAGTAGCTGGAGTAACGAAAGACGATAAATAACAATTACCACCTCCTCTACATGATTTACGTGCTGCCTGCGCCATTAGCCAGTTATTGAAGGAGCCCTTTCCCGTTTTCAAAATTAGAAACTTGCTCATAAGAGTGATAAATTTCACTAAGGTAAGGCACAAAGGCAAAAGAGTTCCAGAGCTTTTGTAAAGGGCTTTAGAGTGTGTGAAACTTTCTCCAATTGCTTAGGAACTTGGGTACAAAAGGTCTCTTAAATAGCTATGTCATTATAATTGTTTTTCTAACCCGTACATGCTGACTAGTATAATTTAAAAACAAAATGAAAACTGTTACCAATTAAGGTCGTATACGCCGCTGTGCGCCAACGTTATAAGACCTTTACAAAGCACGTTTACTACACTGTCTTCCTATTTTATTAACGCTGGATCCACGTGTCTAATATTAACAAGTTCTGGCAAATTAAATTGCACCCGCATCGCGTACACTTTGCTTGTTATGAGGGTACGAGGTACTAGAGCAGCAACACGGTGCTGTTTAATAAACACAATAAGTAGTCTTGTAAATCTAATTATTTTCAGCAGATAGGGTGGGCATTCAAGTATTACTTAAGTACTATAGGGGACTGGGGTAACGTCATCGTCAGTAGTAGTGATTTACTTTTTTACTTAAATAGCAAACAAAATCAATAAAAAAATATTTTAAAGAATGATGCATGTAATAATGTTTACGTATTTGGGGGTAAAAGCTTTGCTTACTTTTGCTGAAAAAGGGGATGGGGGGTAAATAATTGTAATAAATTTGATTACGTAACTTGAACGGCCTCTAGGTAATTGGAAAATAAATAAAACCTGTTAATACCGCATTAGGCCACATGTAATCTAAAGTTTTACCTATAGTAATTTAGTAATGAGAAAAAAGCCAGAGATAAAATATTCTGATATTGTATTCAAATATTATAATAAGATGGTTTACAGCGACGAAAATTTTCTACTTCTTCGTAGTACCTACTGCGATAGTGAGCGCTTTTATCCACTGGGAAATAACAGCCCTTTTGTTTATAGAATATAGCATCTATCGCAGTTCTAATCAATTGTATACACTATGGAGCACTACCTAATATGAAGTTATAATCCTAGAAGAATGTTAGTGGTTAGGTTGAACTTTATTTTACGAAACCTTAACCTTAATTTACTAATTCGTAATATAACAATACATACTACAACAATACAAGTGAGGGATATCAGACGAGTGTATAATCTATTATTTTGCATACAGAATGAGTTATGGTCCAATTTCGACCACCGAGTCCTCTGGTGTTGCTCATTATGTGGTATAAAAATATGGAGCAAAATTAAGGTTTTTTTGAGGGTAGTAATAAAACAAATCAAGCTGTGTTACATGACTTGTATTCAGCCATTTAGTGAACAATTTGATTCATGCAGTCACTACACTCGCGAAGCCGTTACAAACAAATATCAAATTGCATTATCAATCTCATTTATATTACAATCTCATTACCATAGCACTTCTTAAGTCAGCGGTACTTAACCTTCGGCCCGCTCGATTGTTCATATAACCTTTTTAAGCATGTAACATGTAGTTACAGTCTAAATACAATTCTTTTTTGATACAATTGTGTTGCGGCTCGCGAAATAGCGGTTATAAAAATGTGGCCCGGGAGATAGCAAGGTTGAGCATCGCTGGTTTAGAGTATAATCGCTTTGCCAGATATAATATGGGTTCGTAAAAGATCCTATTTATTTATATTGTGGTAACATTAGAAAAGTTCGTTTGAGGAACCACTGTAGTTATAATTATTGTAATGTTAACTTTCCGTACCAAATGTCTACAAATCATAATTATCTGCAGTGAATACATTACTGTAGTATGTGCTCAATAGAACCTTACAAAAACCATAAATCTATTCTTTTTCCTTTTTGACAACTCCACATGTAAATTTAAAAACATAATTCAACAACCGGTATAAAAAAACAAAAATAAGGTCTAGTTCATAATTTACAATAAAAAGATTGAGACATTTCACATTAACTATTTCATTAGCCTACCTACTATATTATCAAATAAAAAAATAAAATCTTAACTCAAACAAAAATTGTTACATTTGCATCCAGTAGTTACTGTATTTACAGGCTCTTACATTGACGTCACTGTAGCTATAGAGGTGCCTACGTCTTATCGTGAGTACCCGCTAAATACAATACATAATTAAATCATAAACATTGACTGTTAGACTATGAAGCACCGTACGACTATGAAGTTCCACATACTATGAAGTTTACATCTATGACGCGTAATAATTCACATCGTACGACACGACAATATAATCGTATCGTACCGTTAAACACTAACGATGTCGTATCATCTAAATACAAACTGGCAGGTTATAATTTTTTATCGGCATCAACTGATTATAAACGAGGCAATTTTTTTATGCAGTCACTGATTAAATACGACTATACGATTATATGAAATCTTTTACCAACTGAGGAGGTATATTTTTTAATCTGTTTCAAAATCACATTGTGTTCAATCCTTTATAATCTTCGCAAAAGCCGCCTTAGCTTCAACAAAAAAAACTTTATATTTTATTGGGAAAATAATAAATGGTGACAAAATCTGGCTTCAGCTAACTTTAATAAACATTCATGTTACATAATGCATTTTGCCGACTCTACTATATCTTTCTGTGCTACTGTTAGTTCATTACATAACTTCATAACATAACATCTTTCCAGATTGTACTTCAACAAAACTCCATAATATTATTACTATGAATATTCTCAGTATAAAAATCCACAATACATAATTTCATGAACAATAATCGTTACAAAAACACTTACCGGTGATTAAAATACTGAATCATTGCTTCAATTATTGCATTTGAATCACTTTTCTTACATGAATTCAGACATTTGTCTTCTAATATTAGTACCTTGAGATTTAATATTACAATATTCTTACTGCTAATTAATAGAAATCTATGTACCATGTTGACATACTGAATTATTGTTATTGGTAATAACACTAGCAAATATTTAGAACGAATGTACTAATGGCAGCCACGGTAGCTTAATGGTGAATGATCACTTTATCTCTTAAAATCATCCAAATAGAAGTTAATCTTAATATAACTTTTTATACCCGACTGCTTCAAGTCTCCATTAGTCAGGGTTTTTTTACTTTTATATGAAATATTAGTAGTTAATTCGACATGGCATTTTAACATTTCTTAGATAACTATGTAATACATACTGTGTATTCCTAGAAACTTGAACAAAATGGGATTTTATATATTATAAGAGACAAAACATAGCTAATATAGAAATGCAAACTTACACACTTGTTAAAAATGCCTTCAAACTTATGGACTATAATGTACTATACTTCAACATAGTCGTAGCCTTAACAAATAAGGACTTAGGGAGCAAGTAAATGGCTTGCAGACTGACTCAAAACTTACGTAAAATTGATGTGAACAAAAGATAACATATTTAGCGCACTGACACTGACTGAGTGTATAGAATCTGATTGGCGACAAGCACTTCACTGTACATTTCACTTCACACATCACTTAATAAAAGCACTGACGTCACTCATTCGTGTATCGTCTGTAGTCCTTTGCGACACTGACATGAAGTCAACTACACTCCAACTTAACTCATAGAACGCATTCGAATATGAACTTTATATCTTGATCGTTACAGTTGAACTTTCCACGGCTGGTACTGCGCGTTGAGAGCACATGTGTCCACCCGGCGGACCAACATTTAAAACTCGGCCGTAGCAAAGGCGACACAAGGTTTATATTCCAATGGCTTGGTGCGAGTGGAGCGGGAGTGTCGTCGCGGTGTCGCGCGGCGGCGCGTCGCTCAGAACGGCCGGTAGCTGCTCGGGTAGCGGATGGGCAGCGAGCTCTGGAAACATAAATGTGGTTGGTAATTCCCATACTATTAACATGTAGAACTATTTATACTTGTGTAGTCCTTTTTTAACTTGCCTTACTTTTAAAACTAAAATATTGATTTTTATAAGCAAATTATCTCTACAACTAAATTAAATTGAAGTGTCTGTTTGTAATATTAAAATCACCTCTTTTTACTAAATGCATACATATGTATAATTGCGATTAATGATGTAATAAGGAGTAACTTAGGCTACTTTTTTTTACTTTGGTCTCGGCATAGGTTTCCCGAAGCGAAGCGAGGGCGGGTCCACTGGTAGTTAAATAAATTATTTTAACTTTTCTCAAAAACGTGAAAGTCAAGTGTGGTGTGGTGTGGTGTACCTGCGTCATGTCGGCGAGGTGGTGCCAGCCGAGGCGGCGGTAGGCCTGCAGCAGCCGCTCGTCCAGCTCGCGCGCCGGCCGCTCCTCGCCCAGCCGCAGCAGCAGCTTGGCGGCGCGGCCCCACTGCTGCAGCGTGAAGCACTGCCACACGCCGTAGTGGATCGCCTGCGCGCGCACACACAGTGGTTATGAACCTAGCTTCAATGTTTATTGACAAAATGCTGATATTTGATATAGTATCTCAATTTCGTTTTAAAGTGTTTTTCTCTAGGGTTTGTTCAAATTCTAGTTCAACAACGCGTTAGGTAAAAATGGTCATTTCGATGTTACGTTACGTTTACGGAGGGGAGTGGGTACAGAAAATTTTAGTGCGGTCAAAATTTTTTAAAAATTGTGAAACGTAGTACATGAACGCTTCCCTAAACTAAG
>LGAG01000386.1:272942-288963 GCA_001278395.1 Lerema accius
ATCGAGTACGCCGCCGACATCATCTCCGCCGACACGAACGCGCCCACGCCTGTCACACACACACACACACACATACGACATCAGAACTAACACCTCGTGATTATGTAGTAGACCAGCCCCTTGCGAGTTATTACTGAATTTATTAATATAAAATAGCTCGTCCTCGTTTTACTGTTCCTAAGGTTACGAACACGTATCCAAAATATTCCTGCTAAATTAATATACAACAGGATTGGTGTACCAGTTTACTTCTGATGTCCAAACCAAAAACTCATAAAAGATCAGGACCTATCAAGTTTGTTACGATGTCCATGTTCGACACCTCGTGCACTGTCAGTTTATTTGCTATCCTAACAACATTAATAAAATCCTAGTATAAAGTATTACCGATGAGGATGGGCTGCGCGATGTCCGGCGGTGCGCCCACGGTGGCGAGCGCGGGCCCGTGGTTGCCGCCCGACACCACCCACGACACGCCGTACCGGTTCACCACCGTCGCGATCACCTCGCCCACGCGCCTGCCACACATCGTAATACAATTACAATCATACACCATGCAAAAAATACATAAATCATATGGATATCGCATATTATTCCAGCGTTATAAATATTCGTGTATTTGAAGGCAGGTAGCAAATTACGCAGTCATGGACTTGTAGTAGCAAATAAAACAAATAGACATGAGTAATCTATTCTGTAATTTATGAACAATGTATTCCAAAACACTCAAGATACCCTCAATGCTAAATTAACTATGATAAATATCATCTAAAAATACCATTCTAAACAAGCAATCAATTTTACAAAATTACAGCTATCGCAATGAAACATTTATGTGCAAGAACACTACACCCCCAAGAACAAAACAACTCACCCAGCGTTAGACCAATGCGCGTGTTCCCCATAACTCATATTGATGACGTCGATCTTCATCGTCTTGGACAGCTCCATGACCTTGATGCAGGCGCGCACGAGCGCCGAGCCGGTCTCCATGGAGCCGAGGCGGCTGTCTCCGATGGTGAGCGACACGATCTTAGCCCCCGGAGCTACTCCGTTCAACTCCGGCTCCTCGGGGAAGTAGCCCGCTGCAATCGCCGCCACGTGCGTGCCGTGCGTCGCTGGGGAACACAGATTAACCATTATATTCGTGACAGTGGTTGTGTGAGTGCAGATGAGTTAAAACATTGGAGTAATAAACCATTGGAGTTCAACTGAGTGGTACAGAACAAAGAAACCCACCGCAAGGATAAACTAAGATGCCAGACCAACAAAGTAACATTGTAATTATCTTCCAAAAATATAAAAAGGAAGGAAGAAAAATATTTATTCCGTTTAACATTGAGCACAGCACATACCACAAAAAAACTTAAAATTACATACAGGATAAATGTAAAAAAAAAAAAACAAGGAAAATGCAACGATAAAATCAAGTAAAATAGAAATAACCACACAAAATCTACTGCAATGCATTACCAAGTACAACAATAACACAACAAAAATGATATAATTTAGAATGCATAACGTAAAAAAGAAACCCAACGAAACAAATTAATATTAATACTCACAACACATCCCAACAACTTCTAGTATGTTCCCCTCATCATGGACGTTGATACTGACGGTCATCTCGTCAATAGGCGTCAGGTGAGCATGTTCCTTTGTTATGCTGTATTCTCCGAGTAGTAATCCAGATGCCAGGTCCCCGGCTGCTGATGTGTCTATACACGCTCTGTAAGAGATTATAATTGATGATAATAAAAACATTTGCAACATAAGATCTATAATACCGTCATATTTATTTTAAATAATATGTTTACTTTGCCAAAGCAAAACTAAAACCAAAGAATCAAGACTTTTTTAATGTTTGTGTTTTTATTGAATAAAACCTACCTCCAAACATTTCCATCATGAAACAGCACACAATCATAAGTAGGGCCGACATCATTGTACTTCTTTTCTGCATTCTGCAGAACCTCTACCCTGGCTTCCAGCTCCTCTTTCATCTGTTTCTCTTCTTGACTGAGTGTGGAGTTCTTGGCCACAACGTCTGCTTCAAACTGTTGCAGCTTCTTTGTGGCTTCAGCCAGGCATGGTTTCTGTCCAACGTCCCAAATGTGCTCCTTTCGATGCTCTTGAATTCTCTCTTTCAATTTGGTGGGATACAGGCTGAATGGATATAGTACTCCCACACGCCATGATCCTGTTGGATTTGTCCATGAATCTGGAATCTACGCAAAATTTTCAAATCATTAATTTATACCATAATGAATCATTATGGCAGTGCTCAAAGGGTTTGAAATTCAAAGCATAGAACTATTCTAATTTAATTAAGTATAAAAACACACAACAAAAATATTTTTTTTGCCACAAACTTCAAAGGTTATCATAATTAAGAGTACACAATTGTTAAAGTAATGTAACAGACAATGTTATAAAAGGAAATAATGCAATTCTGTACAAATGCAACAACAAAGAGTTGGCAGAAACTCAACAAAGTGATGAGTGTGCACAAATGGTATTTTAGCAGTGATAATTTAAAGTTATTATATGAACAGGTTTTATAGAAAAGGGTATTATTATAGTTATGTATATAATAATAAAATTCTAGCTATCAAGTACCTGTAAAACATTAACACAAGATGGGTATAATTATGCCTGTTTTGTTAGCAAACTCTTATAGTGTTATATATCAAGTCAATGGTCATTTTTGTTGTTTCAATAAGTCCCTTTGTGTCGGGTTGCATGGGGAGATACATAGAAAAATAAAAAAATAAAAAATTGTGTGAAAAAAAACAATATGCGAAAATTTGTACTGCTCTTAGTGACACAATAGATATGTTATATTTATTAAGATTGTAACAAAGGATGTGTAAGGTCTTAGCTTGTAAAGTCTGAATGAGAACAGGACTCAGCAAGGGCTTGGTAGTGCTAGAAAACTATTATAATGTGCAGCAACTAAATAATAAGTAACCTTACCTTTGAAATTTTATAAACATTAAAATAATAAATAAAAAATTGCCACACAAATTATTCTCTCTAACGATGGAAGAAAAAAATGAAATGACACCCAATATGTTAGAATTTATCAATGCACTTTGTTTCTAGAGTGAGTGATCGAAATGGACATACATACATATACATACATATGCGGGGGATTTTCTTTCCCCTTTCTTCTCCTCCATATTAAAGCACCTTTACGAAACAGGGGTAGATTCAAAAAAAATGTTTGACTTGCATAAGTGTATCATTGATACCTACATGAATAAAATAGGATTTTGAATTTTGAATTATACTTGAAAAACATTGCCATTTTTCTCACGCAGTCAGTTGTAAGTTCTGTAGATAGTGGAATATGTTTTCTGAATGAGAAATAACCTATAAAGGTCTCTTTCCAAACCCAGTAATTATTTCACAATAAAACTTATGGAACATTTACGATATTCCGGCATAGCAACGTCAGATCATCAACTAAAAAAATAACAATGAACAGCTGGGACCAATGACAGGATGTCGATGACCCCATGACACTGCAGTAACTTATTGGCCTTATGATGTAAACATATAAATTCAAAACGATTCCATGGAATATTATATAAAATGAACAAGATGATGCTAATATACCTTCAACTTGCGGCCTGTAATACCGGTAATGCTACCATCGACTAGTTTGCGAACGGTGGTAGTGTCCACATCGCCACAGCCGCTGCAGTCAAATCGTTCTATAACCTTCGTTTCACCCGTGCTCGTCACCTAAGTCATAAAATTATCAAGAAACAATAAAAATGAAACAAAACTACGATTGAAACAAATCGTGACAAGACAATTTTTTACCTTGAGCCCGTCGGCTGCAGGGTCCACGCCCGAATCGAAAATAGCAATGATTGTGTCCCGGCCATCATATTCATTATATTTATTCAAAAACGAAACGACCCCCGTCTCTTTTTTCGGCAATAATCCCCAAACGGGGAAACCACAATCGATCGGTACGTTTGCCATTTTTGATGACCCGATACCTAGTGCACAGATTATATATAAAATTTTACAGTTTGACAAATAAATAAGGTGACAGATTATGAACATAGGGTAATGAAAAGTAAATGGTAAAAGTATACCCGTCGATAATCACGACGTAAATCATATCTTAATTACTTCGTAATTTTTAAGGCATATGAATAACGAATAAATATATTCCATACTTAGCTTTTACCTTTATGTTCGAATTCGGTTAATTTATCTTCAGGCTCAGGATCTTTATTATGGTAGAATATTCGGTTTTCAATCGTACCTGGCAACATGCAATTACGCAATTTGTCTATTGTCGTTGCAGCTGTCAAAATTTTTGTTGGCACATAAATACTGAATACTCTAATTTGGTAATTTAAAAATACAATGTGGTACGAAATTCTTCCCAGTTTCGCTATCATCACAGCAGCCTTTGCGCTTCCAGGATGGGGGCTGTATCACTTGCACAATTTAACACTGGGAAACGTAAGTAGAATTTAATAACTGGTTAGGTAACAGGCACTAGCACTCAAATGAGTATTAATAACAAAAAACCACAGACTCAAAACTTTAAAATTTCAACTGATATGTTTACATAGCCTAAGATTGATTTAGTACTGGTTTTAAACCTCTTTCAGTGCCCCACCTTGTTGATATCAATCATTGTTAATGCCTCATGCCCTGTACCATCATTATCAGAGGTATTTCTTATTCCCTTGTGTCTAATTTTGTCGTGGTCAGTGTGGTACAGCGAGAACCTAGATGGTCATATCTCTCTTCTAATATTATAAACAATATTTTTTATCTAGCATTTCAGGCGCTCCTTACTTGACCGATGGGAACGAAGCCAGTATCAACGTGACATGAGGATCACTGGAAACCCGTATGTTGTTAGTGTAAGTGCTGTATAATGTAAATATTTTATTTTTATATGTTTTATTACGTTTAGAGGTGGAATATTATTGTTTTAATGTAAATTGCAAATCAATTTCATTTCGTTGTTGCTTGATTTATGTATGAGCAACTAAAATTTGCAAGAAATTCATTGTTATTATTTTACTATAAAATAAATATGTGCCAAATTTACGTCAGGCTATGTGCAATGTAGAGTTCCGTAGTTGCTTATTAACTTTTAACTTGCTGGCAGGAAAGCAAGCAGTTGGAGGCACTTGACTGAAGAAAATTTGCACTTTAGCTATTAATGTTCCTCAAAGAAATCCCTTAACCTAACCTATTCCATGATATCCTATGCAATGGAATAGATGAAAAAAATATATTTATATGCATGTTATTGATACAGAAGGTACCCTAATAAAAATATTTTTTAGATTTTGTTTTTCTATTTTGTTGACTTGATGAATATGTACTTTGAAATCAAATTGCAATCTTGTATTACTCTGAGCTATGTATATCCAAAATAGACAAAGAATGAATGAGCTGTAAGCAAAACTATAAGCATTTCATACTTACCTAATTTCATAATAAATAATAAAATACAATTATGTAGTTGCGCTTATTTTGATTTAACATAAATTTTATTGTTTTCAGGGGTTGGAAGCCATTCCAGACAAATAGTCTCAATTTTAGAAAATAATAATTAATTTGTTACATATTATAGATCATGTTTAATTAAAAGTATTAAAATGTCTTGTGATTTTTATTTTCACGAATAATGTATTATTCACTCAGAATTTAGAATATAATAGAAGTTTGAATGCACCATGTACTGCTTAACAGGTAGCACTGACTGATAGAAATTTAAAAAGTCAAATGTGTTACAGTTTGTCAGTCATGATATTTCTCTTACACATTAATTTCAACATTATATTATAGGTCTTCCATTAGTGAACGACTATAATAAACAACATAATTATTTACAAAAAATCTTAGTAAATAAACATAAATAAATCAGAGATAAAATTTATACACAGCTTATTATTCAAAGATACAGAGATGTTATAATAAATAGCACACAGTACTTAAGACAGGATAACGAAAATAATTGATTTGCTGCTGTGCAATAAAAAATGTACCAAAAATATAAACTTTGCTTACATATTACAACCAATTGATTTTTTTGCGTAACTTATAATTTTGTCTGCAATTTACATACAAAAAGGTCGTAGCTACACTGGCAATATTGCACTATTTTCTAATCTGTGATATTGTATTGCTGTAAACAGTGACATCTGACATTGACATTTGTTTGACATTCATTCGTTTACATGTTTATCACTTATCATTATCACTATTGCAGTCGCAGTCTTTTACTTTTATAGAATGGATAATTGTTTCATTGATATTACTGTCGAATTTCTGGCGGTGGCCTTTCATAGCATCTTGTATTATACTTCAATATATCCGAAGAGTATTTTTGAAACTAGAAGAAAGTATAATATAGTTGTTTATCGTTCTACTCATCCTGAAGTAAACGATTACATAGATTTATGCTTAAAAACTATTACAGAATGTTTAAAAGGGAGACAGTTGAAGCGCATTGTACTAGCAGTTACTAATAATAAATACGAGCCTCTGATGAAATTTATATTTGATGTTGATAAATGCGATAACTATGATCAAACAAATGATGCCTATTTGGTTCAAGTCGAACAAAACTTACGTGCATTTTGCCTAACCTTATCTAGTATGAGTTCTAAATTTAAAACGCCGGACGATGCCAGTTTTACTCTTTATTTGCACACAACGGAATCATCAGTTGTAAATATTGCAAGTAATCCTGATCTAGAAGGCTTTCCTCTAGTACCAGTAGAAGAGAAATTTGAAGAATCTGATAGAATCCTACCTATAAGAAGATTTATGGTTAAAAATTACAGTTTTGATGCTTATATAGAATTACAAGATGTCTAAATTATTCGATCAGCGATGTTTTTTCTACTTATAAGTAACTATTACATAAAATAAATTTATTGCATTCCATGTTTCACTTTTCATTTAACCTTTATATACTTATACTCAGAATATATTCCATCCTAATCTTTGAAAATATTTTAAAGTTCTTAATAGATTATTAGCATGGACCAATTTCATATTGTATTATTATTAAATACGAGTAGGTACCTATAGTAGGTACTTACTACAGTAATAAAGCTAGCTGCAACTGCAAGCTTGTAACTTTGTCCATAGACTACTGCATGGGCTCTATTCCAAAGCACGGTAAAGTAATTTACTGTGTCCAAAGTTTAATTTTTATGGTCCGCAAACTGAGTTCTAGTACTTATTAAGAAATTTAAAAGTACCTACATCCAAAGGCGAAACGTGCCAGAATAGTCGCCGTCTCATAAGATATCGTGCGATATCCTCGTGCAACCCGGATTGCGATCCTGCACTGCACGCCATACAATTTGGCTATACCGGGGAGCCATATAAGGCCATCGATTGCACGAGATTAGGTAGCATCCGGTGCATTGCCCCTGCCACCTCTGTACGGGGGACCAACCGTTCGAAGTGTTCTTGGAAGCTCCAGCGCCCGTCCAGGGTAAGCCCGAGGTATTTAATATACCTTCCCACCTGGACGTCAACGCCACCCAACAATAAAAGTGCCTACCTACTTAAATAGGTGTCATCCGTTATTGTCTTTTTCTTGTTTGTAAAGTATATTTTTCATAAATCTGAACAACTTATGTACGAGTACCTACGTCTAAGTAGATGGTGGTAAAATTTCAAAATGACTAATGATCAATCACATCATTATTCAGACTTTTATCAATAGGAGTTGGTAAGTCTTGGGTTTTACCGGTAAATTATAGAATTTAACGTAGTCCTGACTTTCACAGTAACATAATAGGTACCTATTGCGACAGTTGATTCTTTCACAGTTTAATTTTAACATTATGTGCTTCCTAACTTATTACGAAATTATTAGCATAAGTGTTGGTAACCTTGTTTGATGTTGAATTTTTATACACCATAAATGACAAGAATCAACTGAAACATCAACTGGAGAATAAGATATTATTTACCTACTTATAATATTGTCAAGTGTGTTGTTAACATCCAGTCATGTCATGCGCTCTTTAGGGTTCCTTCTGTTAGTATTATATCCACTCACTTGTTAAGTTTATATTATTTTACAGCGCATAGTTGGTAGTGTCCCTGCCTGCGAAGACAGGGGTCCCAGCCCGTGCTTCGAGGGCAGATCAATTATAATATTTTACACATAAGGTAAAATGGGGTAAGACTAACACACGGGGCAAGACTAACACCGTCTATTATCTCGATATGCACTCGAAGAAACGACATGTGTGTGTTTTAGCCGAGAACATTTACGTTTGTTCTATCTTACAGACTGGAAGAATTTCGTATTTAAGCTATACGTATCGAGATAATAGACAGTGTTAGTCTTGCCCCGTGTGTTAGTCTTTCCCCACCTTACCTTATAAATGTTTGTACTCGGGTCATGGAAGTTAGCGATGTGTTATTTGTGTTGTCCATGTCACCCGCGACACTGGGAATCCTAGTGCAGGGGTATGAGTGTGTAGTTTTTGTTGTTTTTCAAAAGTAATCGCGGCCATATTTTTGTATGATCAACCCAATGGGGTAGGTATACCCCACACAATGGTGTTGACTAGAAAAATATATTTCAACAGAACCCTAAAAAGTGTAAACTATTTTTATTACTAATACCTAAATGAAACAATTGCCAAAAATTTAAAACTAACAAAATGAATATTCGAATTCTTAATTATTTTTTTAATTTGCACAAGAACATCTGAATAAATATAATTAGGTATGTAACTATAAAATACTTTATTCCTTCCTACCGTGTTTATGTGAGCTTAAAAAGCTAAAAGCGTCAATATTTTTTTATTCTCGTCATACGCCTTTAGAAGTTTAAACAAATTAACTTTATGTTGGAGCTTACCTACGCCAAACGCTACAGAAAAACCTGTTTTAATGACATACTTTAACTAAACTTTTGCATGATAATTATGCCGAATAAAAAGGCCTTTTGCTACCCAATATTGACTAAAGAAACTGAATTTAGGTACCTATATATTGAAAAACGTGCATTTAAAATGACTGATTTTTAAATTCAAGATAAAATGTTATACGGTTAACACAAAGGGTTGCTTTGAGTTTTTCTTTTAAAAACTGAGAAACACGAACATTATAAACATAAAACCGAAGTAAAGCTCTGTTGCAAATTTAAGAAAAATCGTATCATGTTCTTGCAAACTTTCACCCTCCATAGCACGGGAACCCTTACAGTAGGTATTTAGAAAAAGTATTCTAGAACCATCTCTTGCATTTAAGTATTAACCTAGTAAGTTACATTAAAATCCGTACACGGGTTGACGCGTTTCTATAGGTCAGAATGACAGAGATAGGAAACAAATAAATAAAATGTGTAAAATTTGGCCTCGTATGGTTTTAAATTCGCACACGAACTCGCGGGCTGTCTGTATAATTGAGATATGATTCTAAATTAGCAACACCACAATGGTAGGTATATAAATGGCTAAAGAGTAAAAAAAAATATCATTATTTCTCAAAATGTCTGGGCTGTTAATGGTCGTGGTCATCACCTTGTTCTTCGGTGCCCGGGGTGCAAGTGTTGTAAGTATACATTTGTTTGAATATTTTAAACAACTTTTGAAACTTTTCAATGGGAAGAGCCAGAAAATTAGCGAAGGAAACCTGCGGAACATCTGAGCCAATACGGAAGAATTGTAGTATCTAGGAAGCTGGCTAGATCATGACTACTTTATAGTAGAACAGCTTGTCCGTGTCTTGGCTTCGGTGTTAGCATCGGCTTATGTTGTGGCAATTGTGTGAGGAGAGCTGTTTTATTAGTACATGTAGTATGTATTTCACATGTGGTTGACTGTTTTTCTAATTCCAAACAGAGGAGTATTTCAGCCAAGGATTATCCGCTGGAGACGCACAACGTGACCACATCCGACGGCTACATCCTCGGGCTGCAGCGGATCCCGCGCGGCGTGAACTCCAGCGACTGCGCCACCACATCAAGGAAAGTGGTGTTTCTCATGCACGGCCTTTTATCGAGTTCCATTTCATTTACTTATGCCGGACCAAAGTACGCTATGGGTGAGACTTTTTGGAAACATATAAGTATTTCTCGAGTAGGTATTTACTACATATATCATAATGCATAAATAAACACTTGTACTAACTAAATGATCAGTATGTTTAAATCATGGAACAACGAAAAACACACACTTACTTCTATGTTCCGTGGTTTAAGTCGACCAAAATTAGGAGGTGTAAGGGGTTCTTTCTATATGGTCGCTGGGCTTCATAACATCCAGTTTAATCCAGTTGAAACTCATAACTGGCAGCAACAACACCTACTATTACCAGGCTGGTTAGCTTCCTACCTCCATCAATTATGTCTTGAAGAAAACCCATAATCTTAAAAATAAGCCCCATTTTGATAAGTCGAAATATGGACAATATATTACATACATCGCAATCTACAGCTTACAACTTGGCTGACGCCGGGTTCGACGTGTGGATGGGCAACGCCAGGGGAAACAGTTTCTCGCGCCGCCACGTCTCTCTGGACCCCGACAAGGACAGCAAGCAGTTCTTCGACAGTACCTACGAAGACATAGCCCACTACGACTTGCCGGCCATGTTCGACTACGTGTTAGACACAACGGGACAACACAGATTATATTACATTGCCCATTCACAGGGTGGGACTGCGTTTTACGTTCTCAACTCCATGAGTTCTGCATACCACACGAAGATTGCTGCGGCTCATTTACTAGCTGGAGTTGGTTACCAATATAATCTTCCAGAGACTAATATGAAGATCTTATCAAAGAGTGTTGATGTTATTTACTTAAGTATATTTTGATTACATGTGTAGTGTTTAACAGATTATTAGAAGACACGGTTCAATCGCCGGCACGAAGGAAGCGTACTTCATCATAGTAGTTTTGGTTCGGAGGACTAACCAAAGTGTTGTCCTTCAATGTAATCTAGTTGTGAAATTCCTCAATAAGTAGACATTTGTAAATATTTCCATTCCAGAATATAGCACAACTTGCCGGCGCTGCGGAAGTTCCTCCTTCTAACTTCTCCTCAGCAGCTGTAGAAACTCTTTTGGTAAGATTAATAACATTGAACCTTTGGCAAACTTTGTATGCATTACTTAGCGTGATTGAAATATAAAAATTAAATTGTTTTTCAGAGTTCTAAGGTACCAGCCGAGCTGAATGCTGGGGCATCTTTGAAACAATTTATACTGATTATGCAGAACATGAGAGACAGGTCCTTTAGAAGATGGAATTACGGGGCAGCCGGTAACATTAAAAAATATGGGAGGGTTTCACCACCTAAGTTCGATCTGTCCAAAATAGACATCGATGTGACCGTGCACTACAGCCGTGGTGACGTCATTCAGAATGCGGACGACGCACTGGCAATGGTGGCCGCTATGCCGCGCGCCCGCGCCAGAAAGATAGCCAGAGATAACTTCACTCACATTGACTACGTGATTAGCAAGGATGCGAAGAAATTGGTCACCGAATACATCATTAAGTCCATTAAACGCTCGAAATGTTTATAACGATAAAATTGCCTTTTTTTTAAATCCTCCGCCACATGTTAGGAGACTCCGGGACCTCAATGTGAATGCACCGGCGCTCCCCTAACGTAGTGCCTATTAGGCTCATCCCACCCTCGAGTTTTATCCAGTGCTGCACGCCATACAATTTGGCTCTACAGCGCCGAACGCCTAGAGTCTATGCGAACATACCGGAGTGTCATATAGGACAATCGATCGCACGACCCCTGCATAAAGGCGGAGAGCTCCTTCCTGAGGGCCTCCGAGATTAGGTAGCATCCGGTGCATTGCCCCTGCCACCCTCTCTGTATGGGGGACCAACCGTTCAAAGTGTTCTTAGAAGCTCTAGCGCCCGTCCAGTGTAATTAATACCTATACCTTCCCACTTTGACGTCAACGCCACCCAAAAATAAAAGTGCCTCCTACTTAAATTATAGGGGTCATCCGTTATTGTCTTTTTCATTTACACTTTTATCGGTAGGAGTTTGTAAGTGTTAGGTTTTATCGGTAAATCCTAGACTATTTACTGCAGTGTTACTGTTACCGTGAAAGGCAGTTTCAAAGTAACATAATATATAGGGACAGTTGTTTCCTTTACAGAATAATTTAAACATAACTTAGGTTCTACCTAACCACCCATACTTTACACGACGAAATTTTTAGCATAAGTTTCGTTAACCTCGTAATATGTTGAATTTTTATACACTATAAACGATAAGAATCAACTGAAACATCAACTGGCGAATAAGATATTATTTACCTATTTATAATACTGTCAAGTGTGTTAAAATCCAGTCACTTCATGTCACGCGCTCTTTAGGGTTCCATACTGTTAAGAATATGCATCTACGTAGTTGTTAACCCGTTAAGTTTACGTTATTTTTAAAGCTAATCGCGGATATATTTTTTAATTATCAATCCAACGATAGGGTAAACTAATAAAATATATTTCTACAGAACCCTAAAAACTATAAATTATTTTTATTAGTAATACATGAAACAACTGTCAAAATGGAAATTTAACAAAAAATGCAGCTTTAATATTCGATTTCATAATTTTTTTTTTATTTGCACAAGAACATCTGGATCAATATAGGCATGTGACTATATTTTATTATATTTGATTTGTCTGCCAATCCGCACTAGGCCAGCGTGGTGGATTATGAATAGCCTGTACCCCTCACATTGTGAGAGTAGACCCAAGCCCAGCAGTGGGACAGTAATCGGTTGCAATGATGATGATATTTTATTCATACTTACCGTGTTGATGTGAACTTAAAAACCTGAAAGCGTTATTATTCTTTTAACCTCGTCATAACGCCTTTAGAAGTTTAGATAAATTAACTTTATGTTGGCGTTTACACCAAACGCTACAGAAAAACCTGTTTTACTGCAAGACATACTATAACTAAACTTTAGCATGATATGCCGAATAAAGAGGCCTTTTGTTACCCAATATAGATTAATTACAGAAACTCTGAATGTATATTGAAAAATGTGTATTTAAAATTACTTCCGATTTTTAAATTTAGGCTAAAATGTCAAACGGTCAACTCAGAAGGATGCTTTGAAAAACAGTTTTCCTTTTAAAAACTGAGAAACACGAATTTCACTAATATAAGAACGGCAGCAAATTTGAGAAATATCGTATTAAGTTCTTGCAAACTGTCAACCTCCATAGCACGGGAACCCTTACCTTATTTAGGGAAAGTGTTCTAGAACATCTCCTGAATTTAAGTAGCAAGTAGGTATCTAACATTAAAATTCGTAAACGTGTTAACGCGCTTCTATCGGTCGGAATGACAGAAAAAGAAATGTGCAACAATTTGCCTCCTATGGTTTTAAATTCGCACACGAACTCGCGGGCAGTCCCTATAGCTGAGTTACGATTGTAAATTAGCAACACCAAAATGGTATATAAGTAAATTTAAGAGTAAAAATCATATCATTATTTGACAAAATGTCTGGGCTGTTGATGGTCGTGGTCGTCGCCTTGTTCCTCGGTGCTCGGGGTGCAAATGTTGTAAGTATACATTGATTTGAATATTTTAAACAACTTTACAGAAGAAGAGCCAGAAAATTAGAGAAGGAAACCTTCGGAACATCTGAGCCAATACGGAAGAATTGTAGTATTTAGGAAGCTGGCTAGATCATGACTATTTTATGGTAGAACCGCTTGTACGTGTCTTGGCTTCGGTGTTACTATCGGCCTAGGTTGTGGCAATTGTCGTGAGGAGAGCTGTGGTATTAGTATTCCACATGTGGTTGACTGTTTTTCTAATTCCAAACAGAGGAGTATTTCAGCGAAGGATTATCCGCTGGAGACGCACAACGTGACCACATCCGACGGCTACATCCTCGGACTGCAGCGGATCCCTCACGGCGTGAACTCCAGCGACTGCGCCACCACATCAAGGAAAGTGGTGTTCCTCATGCACGGCCTTATATTGGGTTCTAATTCATTCACTTATACCGGACCGAAGTACGCTCTGGGTAAGTCGTTTGGGATACAATAGGTAGTTCATGATATAGACTCACGAGTGAAGATCGTCTTACATACTATTTAATATTATGAAGAATAATAAAGCACGATTATTCACTGTGTAGTACCTGAATTATTAATCTGTTGCCGTATACATATTTTATATACCTACTTATGTATAACTGGGAGAAGCTAAATTTTAGGGTGTAAGGAAAGTTCTTTCCATAATGATTGTAAGCCACCGAACCACCTGTTGGAGGTAGCTGGGCTTCATAACATCCAGTTTAATCCAGATGAAACTCATAACTGGCAGCTCCTACTATTACCAGGCTGGTTAGCTTCCTACCTCCATCAATTATGTCTTGAAGGGAACCCATAATAAGCCCAATTTTGATAAGTCGAAATATGGACAATATATATGTATACTTACATCGCAATCTACAGCTTACAACTTGGCTGACGCCGGGTTCGACGTGTGGATGGGCAACGCCAGGGGAAACAGTTTCTCACGCCGCCACGTCTCTCTCGACCCCGACAAGGACAGCAAACAGTTCTTCAACAATACCTTCGAAGAAATAGCTCTGTACGACGTGCCGGCGATGATGGACTACGTGCTAAAAACGACCGGACAAGACAAACTATATTACATTGGTTTCTCGCAAGGCGGAGCTGCGTTCTACGTTCTCAACTCGATGAGCTCTAAGTACCACTCAAAAATCGCTGCGGCTCATGTGCTAGCTGCAGTTGGTTACGAAATTAATATGCCTGAGACTAATATTAAGATCTTATCTAGAAGTGTCGATGTTATTTATGTAAGTACCTATATTTTGATTATACCTATTGGTAAGGTAAAAGACCTATAAAGAATTAGTGTAAGGTTTATTACAATATTGGTGTAGATATTAGCGCACGCACACCTAGTCTATGTCTCAACTTTTTAATGGCCATAACGCATAAGTACCTACACCATTGCAGAAAGTCATTGTTGGAAGTTTATATGCTACTGGTAGTCTCCGACGTGTCATTAGAGACCGACCAGGGAACGATTTCCGATGGCTGTAGTATATAATTATCTATTTGTGAAGTTGCTTCGTTCAGTAGACATTTTAAAGTATTTCTATTCCAGAGTATAGCACAAATTGCCGGCGTTGCGGAGGTTGCTCCTTCCAACTTCTCCTTAGCAGCAGTAGACTTTCTTGCGGTAAGATTGAGTACCTAATATTGACTCTTGTCCAAACTTTGTATGCATTATTGAACATGATGGAAATCTAAAAACTTAATTTTCAGGGTTCCAAGGTACCAACCGAACTGAACGTTGGGGCATCTGTAAAACAGTTTGCACTGCTAATGCAAAACATAAAAGATAAGTCTTTTAGAAGATTCGATTATGGGGAAGCCGGTAACATGGAAAAGTACGGGACGGCTTCACCGCCCGAGTTCGATCTGTCCAAAATAGACATCGACGTGACGGTGCACTACAGCTACGGTGACGTCGTTCAGAATGCGGACGACGCAATCGCCATGGTGGCCGCCATGCCGCGAGCCCGCGGCAGGGAGGTCGCCAGACGTGACTTCACTCACATGGACTACGTCACTAGCAACGATGCCAAGCCATTGATCTACGACTATATCATTGAGTGCATTAAAAACTCGTAATTTTTGTAACAATAAAAGTATCTACCTTCTTATATAGGTAGCTATCATCCGTTATTATGTGTTTTTCCCTTTTATGCGTCGAGAACTCCTTTCTCTGTATAAAAAGTATCCTATGCCCAACCCTATATATGAGCTACTTAACAGGCCAAAAATCTTAATCATGCTAATTGCTTCCTAGGAAAAATAGGGACCATGACCGTTTCTCGTGACAAAATGTATTTTACACCCATCCCCGCCATATAAGGTTCGTTCCAATAGTTTCTGCTTGATACCCAAATACATTTACAAAGCAAAAAAAAAATGTTCTGAAATCAATTATTACGATA
>LGAG01000386.1:296747-315802 GCA_001278395.1 Lerema accius
CTATATAGAATTATACCTCGTTTTTTTCGTCGTGATTTAAAGGTAAACAATCTTGGCACAACTTTTATATATTTCATTATTAAAAAAAAATATACAGAAATTTATTTTTACATTAAATTAAATTATTGTTCATTCTTTAGTTTTTTTTTTAATTTGTGTCTGTTTTATTTTTAAATCGATAATTACATTAAAAAGACAGTGTAAGATTGTTTACCTTTTAAATCACGACGAAAAAAACGAGGTATACGTTGGGAGAGTCGTAGACCTTCGTCGCATCTAAGTAATACTGGCCTACGCATATTGGCGCGTCAAAATTTACGAGCACATTATTTTACGTTTAAGATCTATACTGATAATATAATCTATACTGATAATATAAAGCTGAAGAGTTTCTTTGTTTGTTTGTTTAAACCCGCTAATCTCAGAAACTGCTGGACCGATTTGAAAAAAATATTTTAGTGTAAGATAGTCAATTTATCGAGTAAAGTTATAAACGTCGATCTTTACTTATTTCACCAAATTATAATTTTATTAACTACTAGCTGACCCGGCAGACATCGTTCTGCAACATATTATTAAATATGATTTTTTACACCTTGATTTCTTACACTATCTTACGGACCCCTATTTTTTCTAAAATAAAATATAGCCCATATTACTCGTAAATAACGGAGCTTTCCAATGGTGAAAGAATTTTGAAAATCGGTTCAGTAGTTTTTGAATTTATCCATTACAAACAAACAAACAAAAATATATATGTTTCCTCTTTATAATATTAGTATAGAAGTTAAGTCTAGTCAAGCAGCCAGCCAGTCAGTGTGTATGGTACATACGATGACGTGTTTCCGGTGCAGCAGCGGGTCGTCGTCGCGCACGCCGGCGCGCAGCAGCACGTCCCGCAGCAGCACGCCGCGCCACTCCGCGTTGCCGATGGCGCCGTGCGACCAGCCCAGACCCTTCACCTCCTTCACCTGACCGACATCATCACCACCATCAACATCGTCAACATTATTATCAACAATACTTTAAACGAGTTGCGTGAGTAAGGGTAGCCTACGCTTGTGTACGAGTAAGGAATTCAAGGCGAGAATGAGATAGCGCTATATAAAAAGAAAAGGACAAGATCACATAGAGATACTGAAAATTAAGATTTTTTTTATAGAAGTGTTTTCATTGGTAAAGGTTAAGTTTCCTTGTTTCTGTTAACAATAAATCGGACAAGTCGAAGATGGTCTGCACGCTTAGATACTATCAAACATGTATCTTACACGAAAATGCCTCATCATTTTTAACTTCAATTCTTGCTACAATATCGGTTGCAGTATGTAACACAAACTATATTTATAGTTTGTATGTAAATCTAACAATTAGATTTAAAGGGACAATCCATAAAAAACATTAGTAACCCTAGACTACATAGTGTACCATACCTGGTTCATCTCAGTGCGCCTGTTCCCGGCGCACATGAGCGCGGCGGTGACGGTGGTCTGCGGCAGGCGCGCCAGCTCGGCCAGCGACAGCCGCGAGCTGGCCCCGCCCACCTCCACGCGCAGCGAGTGCGTGCGCGCGTCCAGCTCTGGAACAGGCATGTGTTGACGCACGTAAAATAATTCGCTGAAAACAAAACGTACCGTGTTGGGATTGTTGGTGTTACGGGTTGATTTTTAGTTAACCACTAACGTGTAATTTTTATGTTACGTAATTTTAACGTAAACCCTAATTACAACCTAAGTTCATTATAACTATTTGAGCTTATAATAAAAATTAAAAAGATATTTACCACACTTGCTGTAAGTAACGTAAAATAGTATCATCAAAAATAATAATTTATAAAGGTTAAGTTAAGAGTAAAAACAACGTATGTACTTACTTAGGCGTGTAAAAGTGTTCAACGAGGAGTTGAGGCGGTGTTTCAGCGTTGAATGGTCTGGCAGTCTTCACCAGCAGCCGCTTGTCTCTGAACGGCTCCTTAGCCCACAACTCCTCATCGCTGTGGTCCGCCACGTCATCATCGTGGAGGTTCCCTGGACACCATGAAAGGTTAAACCCACCTGATTATTACGCGCTTATATGCCGGTTTGCCTTGTTCTAAGAGATAGTTTATGTTACACAACTGCGGGTATAGACCAAAATTGGATGAGTGACTGCTAATGACAAAAATTTTCAAGCCCTTTCTTGCTTCAGTGGGCATGTTAAGCTATTTTTGGAGTCTTCGTAGTGTAAGATACTTCCTTTTCCTATTTTTTTTCCTTTATTTTTCAATGTAATGTTAATAAAATTGATTTGATAAAGCAATCTGAAGAAGAAATAAATAGCTTGATTTTGCCTTTAGAGGATAAACTAAACTGTTACCGACTTTATTAGTAGCAAAGGTAGTTTACCAATCCTATAGCTCTCTAACAGTTGATATATATCTCTTGTCTTGTGCATGCCATATACATTCCAGAATGGCTCTATACTGAGGCCAGCAGCATTCAGGATCTGGTCTCCGCCGGGGTGAGACGGCAGGAATGACGTCACATCATACACTCCATGCTTGTACGTCACCCAGAAACTGCTCCTTGGAATTTAAATAAACTTTATTTAGTACTGGAATCAAAGAGAAATTCGGTTTCGTATTTTGGTTATAAGCAATAAGTTCAAAACCCTTAGTATATAACTACTAAACACTCATTCTACACTAGAAATTATAAAACACAAGTAAAATTATGAGCAACAGCTAAAAATTACTAATTTTTGGAAATGTCCTGATTGATATCTTTCATTTGATATTCAACAGAGAATTATTACAATACTGTACAGCCTAAATGGCCTGTCTAATTTCATCAAGTCACATCGGATTCATCTCTATAGTACAAGTGATAGTTTTTTTTGTCAATTATATCTTGTCTAGGTCAAACTTTTTGCTTTCTAAAGAGTGCCATATTATGCCAAATAAAAGGTCTCAATAGATCTACAAACACTTACTTATTATCATGTTTGCTGACCTCCTCAGCCCGGAATGTGGGTAAGTCGGGCCTCTTAGCACCGGCCTCCATTGAGCTGTCAGCTTCCTGCTTGGCTGGCGGTGAACTATCATTTTTATCTGCAAAATAAACCATTACTTAGTTGGTGGTAGGCTTTCTGGAGACCTCTAAATGATATTTACAGGAAAATACTTTTTTTTTGTAACAGCTATATTTGCAGCCAACACTTAAAATTGCAATTAATTGATGCATGGAACAAGAAATTTTATGATGAGCGCTACTGCTGCAATGCATGTTGCATTCTAGAGGCTACAGGTATTCAAACAGTTGTATTAAAATAGGTGCACTGGGTATTCTGACAGCACTAAGAGCTGAATAATATATTAAACACATACAGACCTGATAAATTAGATCCAACAAAAACTGCACTAAGCAGAGCATAAGAAGCATGTTTTCCATACTGCCACTTGTTATATTCTTCATATTTATTATATCTGCTGTGAGCTGCTACTAGTGGTAATGGATTACATGTGCTTTTCCGGAGAAGTATTCTGTAATTAACACATTATGAAACTAAAACTTACAGTAATAACAGAAGAGTAGGTATTGAAATTTTTTTTTCAATATGATTCTAATTATGATTAAAAACTAAACTTATGATAATTAATGGACGATATTATGTTAGCACCTTGCATATACAATATGTTATAAATTATTACAATTATTTATATCTTTAAAAAAATAAACAAAGCAAATTAAAGTACTTACCTAACTATATCTAATCTTCCTACTTTAAAGTAATAAAAATATTTTTTATAGCATACTTACCTCATAATCGAGTTTCTTAGTGGCATTTTTAATGAACGTTGACCAAGAAACGTAATAAACGTGAACGTAATGTGTGGATTAAAAAACAACTGATCTTATTTTGATAAAACTTACGTAGGTAACCTTGATCGTTAGATATCTTATCTACTTCTACAATTCTACATAACAAGTAAAAACTTAAACCGATAAACAATGAGTGTTTACTTTTAATTAATAATAAAGATAACTAGGATGTGAAAAGTACATTTTTTTTAATAATTATAATCGTTTACTAAGACTTACTTCACTAACTATACAAAGTAATTCGGTATTATTTTTTGGTGTAAATGACTTCTAATTTTCTGCACTTTAAATTAAAATTTGAAATTAATTTTACCGCATTTAACACGCACATAACAATTCACCACAAACTGGGTAGTACAGATCAATTCACGTCTCACGTAAGATATTATTTATTATGATAATAATGTCAAATGTCAATTGTCAAAGAAATGACAAAATGATTTAAAATAAAATTGTCATAAATGACACTAATTAATAAGTCAGTATGACAATGACTTTACGTCGACAGAAGCGACCATAGAATAAATATAGTATGTATAAAATGTCATTGAAAAAAATATTTTTAAAGCTTTCTAGGGTAGGTACCATACTCTGTTACATTTATAGTCAGGGTATCAACGATACATTTTATGCAAGTATTCTTTTTTCAATCTATCTATCGAAACGTTAATAATATCTAGCAGCCATAAACTAGGTAGGTAGCTAGCAGCTACTATTTATTATAGATAATAATATTTTCGTTGTTTTATAACTATCGGAATACTTTTTGTAAATAGTCAAGAACCCCTGAATTAATGTACACTTTGTCCACCTCTTCGATGAACAATATCAACAATCATTATGGTAAGGTTAACTTTATCTTTAAATCTATCCATAATCGTGCTGTTTTCTCTTTATGAAATTAAAATATGTACCTATTGCCAAGTCTTTATCTACGTTGTGTTTAAAACAAGGTAAACGGAATAAGAGCTCAACTTTTTTTTTTGTTTTTGTGTAAGTTTAAGATATCACTATACTTAATAATTTTTTTGCCAAACCTTGGTTGGACTTGATATTTAGTTTTGGTAGGTAAGTACTTAACGTCTTAATACCTATGCCATAATTAAAATTCCTTAATTTCCATTTCAATTTTACTACAGATTTTTTTTCAACAAATGCATTGTAGTTACTTACAATACTAAACCCATAAAACCCTTTACTGTTGTCAGTATTGACGAGGATGATAGCATAGCCATCCATCATGCGGAGAGCTGCGTCATTGTATTGATACAAGTATGTTTTTATGCGAGGACAAAGTGTTGTGTCACTCCGTCCCTCCTCGTGACCAAGCTACAGGGGTTGTTTAATTTGCACGGCTATGGTAGCAATTTAAAATGCAAGAAATGGTACCTATCTACTAATGGGTTAAAAATCTTTTGGTTTATTACATCCCCATTAAATTATAAATGCGAAATAACTCTGTCTGTCTCTCTGTTACGCTTTCACGCCTAAACCACTAAACGGATTTTGATGAAATTCGGCATCAAGATAAAACTACTGAACTTGGGAAAGAACATAGAATACGTCTTTTTATCGCGAAAAAGTCGCGCGATATAATCGAATTTCACACGGGTGAAGCCGCGGGCGGGTCAAAATATAAGCTGACTTAAAGATGTTGCGATGCTGTTTATTGCCCTTTTAATCCTACCTTTATATACCTACTTTGAAACTTTTAAAATTAACTTTTGCTATGACGGCATTATAAGATCTGACTTTAAACTGAACCCTAAGTTCATCTTGACAAAACATACCTGTCTATCATTTTTCTTTTCCTATCCTGCTATCTCCCTTTTCAGGACCGTCTTGCGACGACACGCCCTCATTTTAAGAACGCACGATCTGTCTACATCGCGAATAATCCTTACTCTTTTGTGGCATCCCAGGGGAATGTCATCACTTACAGCTATGAATACGGAAACAGGTTCTCTATGTATCTATCTTCAATCTTTTAGACGCACAGTGAAACGTGCGGCGTTTCATCTTTATAAGCACTCTGTTGAACTCGGTTCACTTTTGGCCAGTTGTTGAGACCCCTCGGTGTCCCTGAGGATTTCGTGTGGTTTAAGGTACTTGCCTGAGTGACAGCCGTATCTGTAAGTACACCGTTCCATGGGTGTCTAAAACTGACCTTTAATGCAAGGAAACAGGAGAATAGGAAAAGGAAATTAAAGATTGGTTTGTTTGTAAATACCTTGTTTTTTTGCGTATTTATAAAATTTTCATAATGATCCTTTTATTATACATATAGACATCTCTGCCTACTTTAATTTACCCACACTACTGTGAGTACTTGCCTATTTGATTTCTCGTCGTTTGCACGTATTACCAACTGCTCTGTTATAAATAAATGCAATACTGCCATATTTTTGTTTTACGGTTAATATCTTCTTCCCTAACACTTATTCGCTATCAAATATCTTGTGAGACCATACCCTGAGAGTGTGAACAGGCCATTTCACACCGTTTATTCAGTTCAACGGGTTCGTGATTACCGCCTACATTTTTCACGTCTGTAAGAAGCTCGCCTTCTACATTAATAATGTAAGAAACACTTGGTCAATAATGATTTCTATCTGCTTCTTCGAAATAGTTTATCTTACAATATTTATTTTGTATCTCTCATATTTTTATGCGGTCTACAAAAGCTTTGAAAACTGTTAAAATAATACGAGTATCTTCTTATAAAGGTGAGTTGTCAGTCGGAATAAAAGGTTGTGCCATGTTGTCAATACCTTTAATGCGGAGGGTTTAGAAATGTTTTCATTCTTTCAAAAACGGCATTAAGTAACAGCAATTGGGAAAAAATGAAATATTACGTTGCTCTAAGCCCCAGGCCTAATGGACGGCCATACTTTGTGCGGTCCCTGAGCTCGCGTTTTTTATCCGATCTTTGTAGGTTCTCACCGGTTTGTTCATGTGCTCTATAGTTAGATCTTTGGTAATTACTATGTAACGTGATATAAAATGCAAAGTGACGCACTCGAACAAGCATAGTCACGTCACCAAAGCTCCCATTTGTTGGAGTATGTTTACCAGTTTTCGGAGCCTTTATCAGCGGTAAGGGCCACTTTAGTCTTTTACTAGCGATCAAAACTAAGAAAAACATGTTTCTGGAAAAAACTACAATTATTTATTTCAAGCTTTTATGCCATACGTAATGTTCAATTAGAATTTATTATGTAATACAGTAACTAACTATACAAATTGTTTTAAAAATGTAAGCTTGTCATGTCTCATCTATAAGGACAGTTAATCAGAAAGTAGGTACCTATGTAACAAACATCTATAACTACAGGCTATAGATAAACTTTATCAGCATTATACCGAACTTAGATCGCTGTTTTGCTGGCCGTACTTCGAGAGCTGGCTGGCGATCTTATTCCCCTCACGTACGCACTTCGCCGTCCCCTTATATTTTTATTGACCGCCTCAGCTGGGCAAAACGGTTGACATTGAAAAACAACACTACATTTTAATGAAATAATGTTTTGTTTCGTAGTCTTGTGGCTTCGGTTACAAACTACTTTTAGTGTTTGTACCGTCAGTTTTTAACTTTTTACCCGATTGCGCAAGAAGGGTAACGTTTTTTGAATACAATGTATGTATGTATGTCCATTTCTTTGGCACGCCCTACAATATAAATGGCTTGACGCATTCCAACG
Organism: Lerema accius; assembly: GCA_001278395.1. NCBI lineage: Eukaryota > Metazoa > Arthropoda > Insecta > Lepidoptera > Hesperiidae > Lerema > Lerema accius. Next base: position 304,306 of record LGAG01000386.1, read on the forward strand.
TGTGTGACGTGTCATTGGATTCGTCTCGATTGTAAGATACATAGCCTGTACATTTTTTGAAAATGGGGTATTTTCTCATCTTTCTCATCTTTTAGCAGTCGGGATTTATGTTTTTTTTTAATGATAACTAGTTAAAACAAAGTGTTTTGTCTTTGGTAGTTAGTTTATTTAATAGGTAGTTGGTTTAATAATTATTCGGAGCTGTAGCGCTAAGTCATGCTGGAAATTGTCTGGTTAGACAATCTAGCATAAAAAAGATTCAAAAACATCGATGATAGCTCGTCTATCTGATATTTTAGACAGGAAATACTACCGCAAGGTAATAACAATAATGCTCTGACTGATGGTATAGTAACTCCCCTGTATCACTTTATTTCGTGAAAAAGCCAATTGCGGCACTATTTGTAGATAAATATATCCTAAGTAATAAATTCCAATTATAGCCGACCAGTGGTCCATATTGGTAATAGGACACCTATAAATCTTGGAGCAGACGATTTCTTGGCGAATTTCATACTTTTACTGCAACCACTGCCTAATCTTTACTTTTTTAAGGTACCTACTCGTACAAGAAATCAAGTGAGCCGAAATTGAGATGGTAAATGGTTAACGACCATGGATCTCAGCAGTGACCACAGAACTGCTAAGAGCAAATTAGGTGCTGCTGTTTTGTCGGCATGAATCATATTAATGTAATAATGCATGTATGTAAAATTACGACTTTTTAAGCTCTTTGATGACGGATGACGGTCGGACAGATGTATTGAAGTGGTGACCATTAGTGTTCCCGATTTTCTACGGAACCCCCAAATAGAAAGAATGCGTAAGAAAGAGAGTAACTTTATAAGATAGTCTTCATAGAAGGTTGTCATAAAATTGTGTTTGCTTAGGCTTTTTTAATAATAGACAGAGATTGTGCTAGTTACAGAAATAACTGATGTTACAGAGAATACATTTTTATTTTTCAGTGTCAGGAACTTTCAGTCCGGGGTCGCGTTAATTGATTCGGCGAAGCGGCCGCAACGCCGCCATTTTTCATAATTTACTTGAATCCGGGGATTCGGTTCGGAATGGGAAAGAGTTCGGATTCGTATTTGTTCCTTTGGGACTTTGGCAACGAGTTTCTCGATTCCTCAGAAGTGGGATAAGATTTCAGTTTTATTTATGTATTAGCCTGTATCTACTTCTGATATTTCTCTTCAATAAATAGTTAATTACAATCATAATCGTAATTTGTGTCAGTGGCGTCATTTTAGCCCTTGTTATTTAGGTATATGTCTGTGTTTTAGCCGTTCATGTATTGTTTGGGTGTAATATTTGGTAATGTTAAGGGAACTCTTTATTATCTACAACATTGTACAACGTCCTCATAATAATTATAATAAATTATGAAAAAAGATGTGGACTTGACTTGACTTGTATGTTTGGATATTTGGATGGTTGAAAGTTCCTCATGCTCTAACCGTTGAACGGATTAAACTGAAACTTGGCACACAAAGTTTGCATCCAGGAAAAGGACAAAGGACAGATTTTATCCCGATTATAGGTATCCTTGGGATAAATCAGATATTTTTTTAGACTTTTCCGCGGGCGAAGCCACGGGCATGGTCTAGTTCTTTAATAAATAAAAATGACTTATTAAGCTTCTGAGAAATGAGTTTAGACAATGTTTGTGATTCCCTCCGATTCGAATACTTGGAAGCCTGTTTACTAACATGAATGAGAACACATGAGAAGAAATTGAATTTTAAACGTGAAATAACATCCTTGTTTATTCGCTCTTTTGATCGGCACTTTTGACAGCTGAGATGTAAAATAAATACATGTTTACCGTCTACAATTTTAATATAACATACATGGTTCAGGTATGTTTTCAAAAGGAAAATGTCTCAAAGCCGTGGTAAAAGTTTAATGTGCATAAAAAATATGTTACCAATAAAACTTTGAGAGTAGGTACCTAATCTTTTACGTAGGTAGGTATAACTTATTAATAATAACAAGAGACCCCGACGACAATTCAATTCAATTCAAATAATTTATTTCGTCTTAGGAACTAAGCTTACTTACTTAATGAATGTCAAAATTTAAAATGATATGAATAACATAAAATTAAATTTAAAAATAAACAAAAACGTTACAATAACACTTAATTACGTCAAACAATAGACTAGATACTTACTCGTAAATGATAACGTAAAGTGAAAATTCAGTGAAAGTGGCCTTGGGTTTGACTTGTATGTGCGTCAAGTGCGTTTTATTTTATTAACTTATTCACTATATTTCTAACAAATTAAAAATAAAATATAGCTTTATGCTCTTCTTCGTATAAGCTTTTATGTAAGTTTCGTGTAATCTCTAATTCGTACGTGCTTGTATTATTCTTAAAAGGGGATCAAAAGTTAAATCTTTTATGTACATAGATTAAATCTTCGTTTAGGGGCAACATAAATACATGTAATTAAAGTAATTATCACATTACTCACTTACTGAATATGTTTTTAACTAAAAGCATTTGCTCCTGAAGTAACCTTTTAAATAGATTAAATACCCTTCTAAGACAATATTAGTACGTTAATGGACGGACTATTTTTAGTAAACTCGTATGTTTGCGCTGGATCTGAAGATTTCAGGACGTGGTTTCGAAATCATCATACACCTATGTATATCTACGTCATAATCGCTTCCTATCAATTACCTGATAAAAATCAACAAAATCTGTTTTTGCGACTAATCTTTAGAATTTTTGAGTTTTCACTCTTTTGATATTACATGCATATAAATCTTGAATGACGGGTCTCTGGATGAAAATTCCATCAAAATCCGTTGCTTACTTTTAAAGATCTAAATAATTATACAGACAGCAGCAATAGTCTTTGTTTTATGCTGTGTAGAGATAAAATAATTAAACCTATTATCTAGGATATTTTAACTTAAGCAGTCAATGACTTGGTAAAATCTACAATTGACTAGATTTATTTGTATCGAATTGTAAACAACATTTCAATTTAAGCTTGACTTGATGGGCGTTGACCCCGTCTGTTGTGGTAGCGAGACAAACACGTTATCTCCCGGTTTTCAGTTAAATTATTTCGTATTATTTACTTAACTTATTAATTTACTATTAACAAGTTGAAATATTCAATTGATCACAGAGACACTTCATTGTAGTGGAAGATTTTACAATAACAATAAACCTCTAATAGTAGGTAAATTGGAAATATTAACCCGGCGTTGTTAATAATATTCGTCTGAAGTGATCTATACAATTAAATAAGATTGAAGTGTCTGTTTGTAATATTAAAATAACCGCTTTTTTTTTAAAACACACTTTTTTATTTTTTCCTGTCTGTCTGTTTGATCCGGCTAATCTCTAAAACGGCTGGACCGATTTTGACGGGACTTTCACTGGCGGGTAGCTGATATAATAAGGAGTAACTTAGGCTACTTTTTTTTACTTTCATCTCGGCATAGGTTTCCCGAAGCGAAGCGAGGGTGGGTTACTAGTTTAGGTTACTAAATATGACAATTACCAGTTATATTTGTTGTATTGTAATAAATTTAATGGTAGGTATATCACTGTATATTATAGCAGTATTCTGTAGAAGTCTTCTTATAACGGATCTTAAGTTTGTCTACCGTCCGTGAAATTGGCTTCATCGCTCAACCACGACTCGTCGTGATGAGAACACGTCATGGTTATAATAGCGTAGATCGGAGACGTGCAAAATGTCTCTCAACGAGCAACTTTAATAAGGGGTTAAGATAATTTGGATACCTACAGTATACGTCCATCCTGAAATCCTGTAAGAAATAGTTGAGGTATCCCGTCTTCAATTAAGTCGCGGCAGAAAATAGTTACGATAACGTATAAATATGACAGAATAGATAAATTTGTTACTTAAAGAAACTATTGAACCAATGATGTGGTGCTGACACCGACACACTTACGGGAATTATCCCGTTTATTAATTATATCTATACTATAATAAAACAGTAAAATAAATTTGTCTGTACATTGAGTATATTTACCAAAAACTAATCTAGAGTGACTCAAAAACAGTAACTGAGTACGAATCTACAATTTTTAAAATTTTTGTATGTCTGTTTGTCTGTCTGTTTGTCTGTTTGTCTTTTTGTCTGTTTGCCTGTTTGTCTGTTTGTACACGCTAATCTCCGAAACTACCGAACGGATTTGAATAAAACTTTTTTTATTCTATAACTGTTAAGTCTGGGCTTAAACTAGGCTATATTTTTTTCCGGAAAATATTATAGTTTTCCTGGAAAAAGCAACGAAAGTTTGTATGGATTTTTTTTTAAATATCAACCGATTGGTTTCAAATTTATAACAAATATTCCGTACTTAAATTAATTGAATACGTGTCTCCCAGTTTTTCGATATTTGATCAAGAAAATAAAAAAAAGTGAAAAGAATGTACAAAATTTGAGTTTTTCAAAGATCGTTCACGGGCGACTCATGACTGATATCAACGTGGTTTTGAGAATATATCTTCCTCAACATACTCTTTACAATATAATTTCACAGATTTTTCAATTTCGCTCTACAAAGGGTACAAAACAGGGAAGAAACTTTGAACCAAAAATACCTAAACTTTATACGAGTAAGTAAGTGCACAATGCAATATTTTTACTAAAGTGAAGCGCGGGCGGGTAGCTAGCTTTGAATTAAAATTGAGGATCTAAAATACAATAAAATGCAAAAAAAAATTAATCGATCAATAGTCATCTATATCTATACTATCTATACTACTAAATAAAATTGAAGTGTCTGATTGTAATATTAAAATAACCGCTATTTACTAAATGCATACGTATGTATACACGATACATATACCGAAAAGACATTTAAAAAAAATGTTGTCTGTCTGTCTGTCTGTCTGTTCGATCCGGCTAATCTCTGAAACGGCTGGACCAATCTTGACAGGACTTTGACTGGCAGACAGCTAATATATCAAGAAGTAACTTAGGCTACTTTTTTTTTACTTTCGTTTCGGCATAGGTTTCCCGAAGCAAAGCGAGGGCGGGTCCACTAGTTAATAATATTCTGGAATATAGATGCTTCTTTGGCCTATGCCAATTTCATTGCTATCAATGAAAATTATAAAAAATCGTACAGGCCGTGTCTAGCATGTCAATGTAACGCGTATTACCTCAACGAGCAAAATAAAACTTAAAGTATAAGTAACGGGAAAGTGCGTCACACCTCACTGTGATGTGACGGTGTGGTGAGGACAAATCCGGATACACATTCCATGCTTTTATATCCGTATTGATTTTATAATAACTCGTGTGACATTTTTTGATACCTCATCATACAAAAAATCGCTACGTCTCGTTTCCTTTCTGTCCTGCGAGCCTTCCAACGTTGCAATGGTATTAAATGCCAATCAGATATGAAAGGAATCTTTATGAGCATTGAAACACGACTAATGAGGCGCTTCTACGTGTACTTTGATGTCAAAGGTGAAATTAATTGCTCAATAAAGTTTGATAAATTTACATTTGGGACTAAATATTTCACGGGATAACCAGTGTTTAGTTATGAAGTGGGAGATGATTTGCAAGGCTTTAGTGAGGTCATTACCCCATCCCGTCTCCGAGTAATCTCAGAGTTTCCATCTTGTATAATTGAGTTCTAAATGGAAAATGATATCAGCGGAATTAATGAGAAAATGTATCTTGGATATCTGTAGTATTGACGCTTCAAGTATTTGGTCGATTTGCAATTTACAGTGAGCCTTCGGCAAGTACAGACGAAATTATGTAAGTGTGAGTGAGATTTACGAGTCCTTTGGCAAAATAATTTTGTAAGAAAACTACTATGTTAATGCAAAGTAGAGAAATCTACCTTGCCGTCTATAGTTTTGCGCTGGCTTTAAATCGAGTACCTACCTTTATTTACCTATGACGTTTTACCAAAACAAGTTAAAATACGCCAATAGCTTGGAAACTTAGTAGATCGCCGATGGCGCTACACTCATGTAACCGCAGCGCAAATCGTCCACAGCAAGCCACATTTGTATCGCACAAGCCATTGCCATTGTCCGCGTTGGCAATCGCTACGTTAATACGTGTGTAGAGTCTATTGCTATCGTTTCATTGACATTAGATTAAAAACAAATGACAAAGAGTTATGTGCATCACAAAAAAAATCTAAATAAAAATTATACTATATTTAATAGAATTTTGGACAACTATGTTGAAAAAAGAAAACTTATATACTTACATTATTGTAATTAGCATTATGTTTAATAATATTATAAATCGGTCTTGTTCTCACTATCCACCATTCCTATGTCCAAGTCGAATCGTATTAGACTAGTATGGTGTGTGGGTGAATTGCACAAGCAAAAAAAATACACGGCAAACCTGAAAACTGTAGTGCAATGTGCGAGTTTTTGATTTTGTATATTTTTTCTTAATAAAGTAAGTACCTCTCTATCTTGGCAATTAAAGTCAGTTATAGCCTCTATTATCTACACTGAAAAAAAATATGTTAAAGTGTCATTTTATCATCACGGTGGCCTGTCCTGAACCCATTTCCGCTCATAAAATACCTTCTCCTGCAAATATATTCATTATTTGGATTTAAATCGATTTTGGTATCGTTAAATTATAATATAATCGTTATTTATCTTCTTTCTAATCCATTTGACAGGCAGTCAACTTTTGTCCTGAAAAAAGTTATCATTTCAGAGGACAGTAAGTTTTAGTACAATAGTACCTACAATATTGCGTTGTTGCGCCCCTCTTACCTTTCCTCACTTCGGATCAATCCGGTTCGAGCTCTCGGTACATATATTTCGTCCACTAAGTCTTTTGATTCCCGCCAATAAAAGTAAGTATATCATTTCAGTGATATGGGGTCAATTTTTTTGCTTTAAACTTTCCATTTCGATGGCCGTTATAAATCGTGCTAAATTCATTTATTTTATTTTTTAATTGCGTATTCAGATTGGCCGAAAGTACTGTTTTGTATGAGTAGTGTTGACATTGTTTTAACAATTGTAATAACTATCATTCCAGTGGTCATTTTTATCGTTTCGGTGGACATTTTTATCATTTCGATGGAAATTATTATAATTTCGGTGAACACTTTTCATTTCAGTGGACTCTTAAAAATTTAACCATGAATATTTATGTTAGTTTTGCTCATATTTGATGGCCGCTCACATACAATATTACCAAAAAGGCTAGGTAAATATTTATTTGCCACTATAAAATGCAGGTAGAGTTAAAATAGAAAAATCCCACCGAAATGATAATAAAAAGCCTTTTGTTGAAATTCACTCTGTGTGTCATCTAATATGCCATTATGTTGCAATCTAATTAATAAATGTCATCTGAATTATGTTAATAATTATATTGATTGTATGTATTGTCACCGTCATTAAATTGAAAGAAAAGAAAGAAAGAAAGAAAGAAACGTTTATTTCGCCGTGGTAGGTACAACAAATAAACAAAAAAACAAAAGAGCAATTCAAAATAACTTAAAACTAAACAAAATTAACTTAAACAATTTTTTTTTTTACTAACATAAAATAAATAAATAAAATAAATCCCACGGCGAAAAAGGACTACGCTCAGCCTGTGCCATGGAGCGCTAGGACCCACGGCTGCTGGTTTTCAGCGTAGTCCCCCTTTGCATCGCGTAGTGTCACTAGCGGTGTCCATATTATTGTGTCTCAGATTAGTAAATAAAATAAATAAGTGATTAACTTGTATATAATTACATAGTACAAAACAATACAGGCGAGTGTAAATAATATATAAAGTGTACCTACTTACCACATAATATGCAGATTAGTATCAATTTGGTATACATTTAAAAGTTCATATAAATTGAGCAAACAGGATTGCCAGGGTGAGTATTCCTTTATGATAGTAATATTTAGATTTAAAATAAAATTAAGAGCCACTTACGTACTATGACATGGATAGAATTTTGAGGGCGTGTGTTAGTGTGCCGGTGTGTGTGTTTGTTTGTCAGCGTGTGTGTGTGTGTGTTAGCGTGTGTGTGTATGCCGATGTGTGTGTGTGCGTGTGTTGGTCTTACAATAATTGGTCTATAGTCTGTTTTTGACGCTACGCTATGGTTTTCGATCGTAACTAATATTGTAGAGTTCCCAGGGTGCGATAATTATATTCATTTTGCCACAGATTTTGATTAAGAGGACAGGTAATTCATTGTATTAAACCAAACAAATAAATGTTGACTAACAGCATATTGACGTGAAATCATTGTAAATAGAATGGTTTTAAAGCCAAAAGGCTTTTCTTTTGAACGTCTCCTATCTCTCGACTTAACTTTGAACCCACAGCTTCAAAGGAGTATTTGTTTCAAATCACTAAAAGGCGGAAATATAACGAGAGCTACACCGAAGGCGATTGTTAGGGACAGTCGCTAGGAACTGTATTTGTATTGTATATTTATACAATAGACACGAATACGTAATGAAAGCGGCGGTCAAATAAAATGAAATCATTCGTGTGATTGTAATGTTGACAAAGCAACATGGTGCGCCTGGTTTGGTCCGGCCATTACCAGGGTTCGTGTGTGTATAATATGTGGACGGTAGGCGTATGTAGACCTGATAATTATTCTACAGCTTTTGCATAATAATATTCTGCTAAGTGCGTGGCAGGCGAATTGCAATGTACCTATTTATTAGCCTTTTAAGACTGACTGTCCGCCAAAGATTTACTTTAAAATTCATTATATGACCCGATGTACTCTCCCTTCCCCTCTGTGAAAGTTACTTAACACACTAACGATCATTATTAATTAAAAAATCCCATTTTTCCGAGATACAAGAATTATATTCCCTAGGTTTTTTGTCATAATAAAACCACGCCTCCACCTACCTATGTAACATGTGTAGGTTAGGTTACATGTGCAGATAATTCGTTATTCTGTGTATGCATCGCATCATACAATTTTACAAGCCACCCCTCCTCAAAAATTGTGTTTCTTAATACTTGAAAGGCCCCAAAGACATAACTAACAAAGTTCTATTTCGCTCCCGTAATTATTACCATTGCAGCGAACACTCATACCCCATAACATATGGCTAATATGTGCAAGGTACAAGTGAGTTACTTATGCCCGGTTTCTGAGGTGCACTTATCGGTAGCTTATTTATCCGATAACGCTATTGAACCAATAACTTCGACAAATGCGTTTCTGAGGTTAAACTTGATATAGTTAAACTGTACGTGAGTATATCCAGCGCCTTCTAATTGGCTGCCGTCGCCCGACGACACGAGCTTGCCACATCGTTAGAGTAGCGTTGAGATTTGGCAGAAATGTAATGTGACAAAATGTGCGTAGTATGATAAAATGAGTTATTGTTATTCCTTTTGTAAAACAGATGTGCGGGTGAGTTTGTTTCCCCTTTCTTCTCCTCCATATTAAAGCACCATAAAGAAAACAGGGGCAGATCCAAAAAAATGACGTGCATCATTGATACCTTCATGATATGGTTTTTGATTTGATTTTGAATTCCTTTTACTACAGATTGTAGTAGAGATGAAATAGGAATATATTTTAAATCAGTCTGAATTACAGATTCTGTAAACAGCAGCTGGCATTCGCAGAAGGAATGAACCTCAATTTGTCCATTGTATTTCATATCCACTGACTACGTATTATCTAACTTCGGATACAATACCGGCATATCATATTGCACATTCTGTCAAGTAGGGTGGCCACGGCTTTGGACTTTAATTGGACATTCTGAAAAAATATTTTATATCCTTGGAAATGTGCCTGAAACATGCTAACAGGAGACAATTATTCGGTAATCATTTGCTTAATATTGGCTTAATTGACAGGGCTTTTGCAGCAAAATATTTAGTGCTTACAACTTCAATAGCAAATGTTCCTTATTTTATTAGAAATCATGGTATTCCGAGAGGCGTATGGCCATCGGTTTAGCGGAGAGCAGACGCGAATATTGTGTAACTACAGGTTAGATATTTGGTTACAAGGATTCACGAAGAATGCCAAAGATTGATACAAATTAAGGACTTAGAGTGATCTTTAGTTGCATGTCTTATGCCTTAATCCTTCAAAATTCGATCATAATAATTATCTACGCCAATACATTTTATATGACATTATCATCATTTAACAGTAACCCTAGGCAGGTACTAGGCAACCAAACGGATATATGACACATACACATACGTATACATATATGGCCCATAGCTGACACGAGTTTCTTACATAATTTTAGCTGCCGCAGCCTGACTGCTTATGGCGCGCTTCTTACCGCCGTGTCACCGCACATATTGCGATGGAATACAACAAAAAATACATTCGACAAAGTCTATATTACTCGCCCAGAAAACACTTATTCCTAGTAAGTTATAAGTATTATATTTGTGAATAATATACCACATCCATGGCTGCCGTAGCTCCGCGACGCACAATAGGAGTAGAATTCTGGGAATGTTAGATACGCAAGCATCAGTTATTGGTGAATTAACAAGAAACCTCTCATCCTCAGTGCAATGCTGTGATTGTTCATTGCGGTTGGGGCATATCTACATCTACTGGTATATTGTTACGAAAAGGGCATAAATTTGGCATAGTTAAAGTTTGCACGAAGATAGAAAATACCATTGTTTCGTTAAATACCTGTAATAAATACATTTAAATTAGATAAAAAACTAAAACCCGACTACGGAAAAAAACACGAACTGAAAAGTATAAAACAAGAAAATTTTCTCATTTCAAAACTTTACTATAAATAAATTACATTGTATTTATCGTCTTTTAATTAAAGAACTTACATAGTTTTCATAATATTTTATTGTGTTAATATATGTACATATATTATTTTATTGTGTTAATATATGTACATATATTAACACAATAAAATATTATGTACATTCAAAATGAAGTTTATGGGACATAATATTTATATCTACTCTCTTCATAACCATAGTGGTGTTAAGAGGATATCCGTGTATACGGATATAATAATAGCACGTCATAAATCCAGTCAATCTTCACATTAATTAAAATTTAAAAAAAATATTTAAAGTATCAAAATCGTTCTTTTTGTTCAGTTTTTTGCGTTAAACGGATTTTAACTAACAACTGGGTGCATACGACTGATAGCAAATAATTAGTAAAGATCTCAAGTTCAGGAAACGGTAGGGTATAGAAGATAATTATGGAGGTTTGAAAGGAGATATTGAAGAAAATTAAGATCGGCTGTAAATCAGTAAATTATCGACGGCTGTAGGTGAAAGTTGTACGAGGATATAGGTATTATTGATACCTAATCGCAATCGCTCTAGAAACAGAAGTATGTATAAGTACTCTAGTTTTAAGAAATTAAAGTTTTTCGCCAAAAATTTTACTTTAAAATTTCAAGTTATAAACCTATGTAAAACTGAAACGAATCACTGTAACTGAATGAAATTTATCAAGTATAGAGGGACTTATTAGATCTATGCGCTATATAAA
>LGAG01000386.1:315870-359891 GCA_001278395.1 Lerema accius
TGGGGAGTTATGGGGGAACAGATGAACATTCATACATACATACATACACACATACATACCGGTCAAAATCATAACCCTCCTTTTTGCTTCGCCGTAGTCGGGTAAAAATAAAACAAAACGCGACCACATTACTTTTGAGGCGGGGACCTTTCGCATATACATTCATCAGACGGAGGGAATTGTTGTGGGTATAGTCTTTTATTATTTTCCCGTCTACATCAAAACATTGGCATTGGTGCCTAAGAATTTTTGTAAACTTTCAATACAAGCATAATTATATTTAATTCTACTAGGTAGATAAGTGTTAAAAAACAAAATGCAATACTTACCATAGTGCCATCATATCACCATGTCTACAAACGCACCGTTCTATTTCCCCCCTAATGAGATTTTAAAGACTTTTCACATTAGTTTTTTTCATCGCCTAACTATCTTGCATATTTTACCTATATTTGCGATTTAGTATCGTCCGGGAATAGTTGGAACTAAATAGATTCCAGATGTAAACATAATTTATTGCATTATACAGTCAATTATGTCACAAAATTATGCAAAAGATTAGTCGAAGTTGGTGGTATTTCTACTACTTATTATTGTCTACGACGTGGTTTTTACTGCATGAAATTTCATCTTGATTTAGAGTATACTACTTACTAAGCCACAGAGCAAGGAATGTATCTGTATATACCTCGTTTTTTCATCGTGATTTAATTAGTAAACAATTGAAGAATTGAAAGAACACCCATGCCACATGATGGCGTGTTATATTCCATCTGTCTAATAGTGATGCAAACAAACTTATCGATTATTTTCAAAAGATTAATAAACTTGACTTTATTGTTAACTACAAAAAATGTGTTGTATATTACCAAGATATTTCAATGAATTTTTATACACGAATATATTATATTATTACTGTTCTAAAATGTACTGCTCTAAAATCTAAAATGTTCTTATAACAAAATGTGTGTAATAATTTCTTACAAAATTGGCACGTGCTAGGGCGCTTAGGTACCTACTTATTACGTCATTACTAAACTTATGTAAGAGACATAAAATTTTAATATTACCTACCTCATCACTACTATCGTCTTACAATTGGTTAATGATAGTTTATACTTTACAATTTGTTTCTACTTAAAAATAAAACTTCACCTCCAGGTATGTACCGACTTATGACGTCATCACTAAACTTACGTAAGAAACATAAAATTTTAATATTACCTACCTAATCACTACATCGTCTTACAATTGGTTAATGATAGTTTATACTTTAGAATTTGTTTCTACTTAAAAATAAAACTTCAACTCCAGGTAGGTAACGCTAGAGACCAAAATAGTAAAAAATGTTATTACGTTACATATTTATACATTTGCATTGAGGCAAAAGCGGTTATTTAAATATTACAGACACTCGAATTTTATTTATTTGTATAGATGTGTACAATAAAAGTATCATATACGATATGTAAAGATATCGATATATGTATTTCATCGATGATGGTAGCGTACATCTCTCATTGTCATCTCTCATTAGAATCAATTTTTACGACATATGAATTCTAAAACATTAGGCAACTTTAAAATGTAATAGAACCGTACGTCAATAAAAATAAAATATGATTTTGCTTATCAATAATTTTAGAAAACAAAATAATTATTTATTGAATTAAACACAAAAAATTTTAGCTTCTGATGGTAAGATATTCCTCCACGCGGTTTATCTTTATTTCGGCTACCGTTTCGACAATCCAATACTGCACAATAGGGCATTTTACCCACGGAAGTATACAGATACATTCCTTGCTCTGTGATTTTACCCGTTTTTTGTATTTACTTGCAATATTTGACAAGCTTCCATGACAGAATCCAAATGTGTCACTTTAAATTTGTTTGAACCACGGAACTGTATGTATACAGATACATTCCTTGCTCTGTGGTTTGAACGATAAGTATTGTTGAGCATTCTTGCAGCTTCACGGCCACGCCTACATGGGCCTTCCACTTAGTTCTTTCTTCTGTGTACTACACCATCATAATAAAAATAAAGATTGACAAGATTGTTGCTGCAATATCAGTTTCTAGTAAATATAAGCGTCTCTTCCGGACTCTGATTTTGTTTAAAAGTGTAAGAGAGACGTTAAAATTAATGAGTTACATCATGTAAACTTTAACTTCACTAAATTGATATCTGTGTAGCAATAAAATGTGTGTGTGTGTGAGTCTAAGTTCACACACTTACTGTGTCAGGGAATTAATGTGATGTGACGTAGTAACGTACTTTCAGGTAAAAGCCGACACTTTGCCGATGGAATTTATAATAAAAAAAAACCGTAAACTCAGCAATGGCGACCGTAAAAGAAAAATTAAGCGCGCCATAAAAATTCACTGTGAACGTTGCCGAAATGAAAACATTATGTTTTCGTCGTGATTTATTTCGCGTTTTATGTTCGCTTCTAATCGTTAAATTATTATTTTCAGGAGCAGTTCACGCGCTTTTGCTCATTATTTTGTCAAGGTAATACTGTTTTCTGTTTAATATTATTTATAAAGAAAACGAAATGAAAAACACGCTTAAATTTAATCGAATATGGAACTGATTATAATAATGTAGTTAATATTTAACTTTTTTTTAATTTCAAAATCTTCAAAACCCGTAGAAATATTAAATCAAATTTAATTAATACAAGTAATGGCAAATCGTTCTAATTAAAATAACGTAAGGTATTCTCGAGTGAAATATGCTCAAAATTGGTTTTTTAGGGGCAATATTAATCTCATAACGGAACGTAGGTAGGTAATTATTAAGTAATTAGGTATTTAGTACAGGCATTCGATAGCAGCTTGGAATTTAATTAAAAAACTCTAGCGATATTTATTAATGGGGCACTGAGGCAATTTAAGTGACTTTTTTACTCAAAGTAGGTTATTAAAGGCACAAAGAGATATGGATTTTTACTTTTGCATGCCAAATATATGGCACATATATTATTATATAGGCTAAAAAAACGCCGTCTTCGCAAAATACAAGCATGGTAAAAAATAAAACTTGTACGTCCTCATAATATTGACTACGTAAGATACGGGTTCTTGCAAATATTTGATTCTTTTAGCAAACACCGTAAACTTTGAAGGAGAAAAAGTATGAACGACAACAATCCGGCCAGCCTCGACGGACCGGACCGGACGCAGGCCGGACGCAAGCCGGACGATGGGAAGTTTGGCTCGATGTACGTGAGTGGGTGATTTGATAGGACACGCTAACGAACCGAATTTAAGAAGCTACATGAAGGCGTGGTGCCAGACATAGCGTTACATAAAAATATTATTTCATTATACGTTAATTTCTCCCTCGTAGGATAGACAATTGCTGTAGTCATCGACATCTTCCAGCTAGGTAGATATATGAAACGAATGTCTATTAATATAAATTGTTTGAAATAATATACTATGGGAATGTCAATCAGAGTCTTCTAGCAGAAATAATAAAATGCAAATCATTTATTTGCAAGATAAGGTAAAAAATGTGCTATACTGTGTAGGTAATACTCTGAAAATACTACTGTTATACTCTGAAACACTCTGAGACTTCCAGGCTTGTGATTGTATCTTAGTATTTTAGAACGAATAAACCTCTACAACTGGGGACCTACGTTACGCTGCGGATCGGGCCAGCTACGCAGACTATTGAAAAAGTTTGCGGGTCTTCAATTAATCTTCAGAATAACTAATGATACGTCACTGGCTGTCATTTGTTATGGAAAAAATTAACGCTCGTTAATTTCCCCAACGGGTGACATGAAGCTATGTTCTACTGGTGTATACTGCGTCGTCCATAATGGATTTATTGACGGTATTGTTCTACACTTCATCGTTGGAAGTAATCTGGATTGTCATACTAGATACCTCACATTTTCACGTTAAAAATAAAACAGAAAATAGCTTTGAAATATGGAGTATAGTGCGAATACGAGCAAATCAAACATTTCGCGTAACAGTTTTGAAAACATTTTTTTTTTATAAAATGTTATTTATAATTTATAGATAAATTAATTTGGTACGATAGATGAGTTTGATAGTAAGTCATCTAAATTATGTTTTTTTTTAATTCAAAATAACAAAAAAAAAACTGTTTGGTGATTAAACTATACACCAAATGTCACTCGGTCACCCTGAGACTAACTGCCTAATATTTTTGATACTCTTATACTATATCTAAATCTTTAAGTAATCAGTCTTTTTAATTAGGTACAGTCTGTAAGCTTATTAAAAGTCTTAATTAGTTTCTCTTTATGGGATTAAGATAGCAAACGAGCTGTCATTACATAAAAAACAGCGTACGTGTGTTTGTCACTGAAGCAGACCAGCCAAACTATGAAAAATGTTGAAAAACTGTCATAGCAAAAGCAATTTTAAAAGTACGTACCTAATTTTTATTGCTAAGAAGATGGAATGAAAAATAAATATAAAAAAAATCTGCCCGGCGCTAGTGATGTATAAGTAAGCAATATAATGCGTGTCAAATTAATTGAAAATAATCTAGTTAGTACAGCTGTTTATCAAAAAGTCACGATCGTATCGTATCGGAACCGCAATTTGGTTTTTCAATACATTCTATCGATTTCTAAGGCCAAGCTCGTGCCTCCATGACTTAACTAACAAATTCCGGATAGAACAGTCATAAACTTGTTCTAATATTCTGATAGAGTGATTATCAACGAGTTAGAGAAGAGAATACACGTGGCTAAATACATCGATTGCTCGATGTGCTTCCAGAGACAGAAAGTTTAAGAAATCTTGACTCTCTCTATTACTACCGTCTTGAAAATAATCAGGAGATTGCCTACTTAATAGTTTGGCACTTTCAAAACACACTTGCAATTGCTAACTCGTCGATCATTGATTTTAGAATCGACGAAAGCTAATGATTTACGAATTATATTAGACACTAAAATAAAATGGAAATCATTGATAGAAAAACAAAAAAATCAGCATCACACGTTGAAATCCATCAATCCATTTAGGTTGTAATTACAGCGTACCAAAGAAATTGACATACATTTAGCTTAGAAAACATTACTTCTTTACGGGCAGTCAGTAAAGTACCGAATCGCTTCCAAGGCTGTACTAAGTCGATACCCAAATCAGGACATATCCGCAGAAATCCGGACACACAGCCGCCCCAGACAGAACACACAATCAATAGAGTGAGATCAATCACCGTGCAAACAGCGCTGTATCTTTGCCTATAAATCATAGCTTTATTTACGGTATCTCACACGTCACAACAATATACCACATACATCTTCCTTCAATAAGAAATATGTGTCTGAAATGGAAATTATGAGGGCGATGGAAAATAAAGTTTAATAGGTAACGAAACTGCCGATTAAACTACACATTTAGATAAATCCAGGTGATGATGGTAATAAGAATTTTTCAATTTGTTATTCATATACGTTTAGAGGACTCAATTTATGAATTTACAAAGTCCTGGTTGCGTAAGTTTTTATACGTTACTGGTAGTTTACAAACACACTCACACCTAAAACTGTTGTTATTATACCCTTTATTTTTGCCTATAACCTTATTCTCAAAGTGTTCCTCCGATAAATAACCTGTAGATACTATTAGTAAGCAACGACAACAACCGTTCTGCGTCTTCTGTTATACCTCAAAACATCACTAGAGTCCTGTCGCAATTTACCGCGATATCCTTTGTAAGTGCCTTCCTCAAGAGCCCAACATCATTGGTATTCTTGTCACGCGTGGGGCTCAACCCGCTAAATTCTGATTTCTACTCGCCGCTAATGGTTCACTCCCGCGATTATGTGCTCAGATCTTTGTCAATATTCACTTGAGTTTCTAGAGAAATGCTACTTTTACATAAATCACGTAAAATAAATATTTGCCCACTTATACAATCGTTGCTTGTTTCTCTGAGTCGCGAATAGGACAAATTTAATACACAACCGAGTTATGTTCAATTAAATTTTTAACATATTTTATTCGTCCTCTAAGAATTATAAGTATTCCTATAGCTACATATTACAGCTGAAGATAATAAGACTAAGTGATTAGTAAAGAGTGTATTCAAGCACGAGGTGCATAGTTTTCGTATTAAAAAAAATCTCTATGTTATTGTATTAAAAGTACAACATATTAAGGCATATATCTTTAAAATTTGAGACTTCATAAATGTAGTTTGATATTATTTCTCTCGGTTATCAGTAGGAAAGCTTCAAGCTTTCATAAGCTCTTGAGAAGCGGATTTTCTAGTTCTATTCAATACATATCTCAATTTAATAGGAAAGCAGTATATGTAGCAAGATCACAAAGATTTCTCTATGAAAATAATCTTCGTAAGGCTTGTTTGACGTTTGTTTGTGAATATAGGAATGGGGGGAGATTACGAGTATCTAGATAGCTCATTGTAGAGTTAGAGCTTGGGGGTGACTATGACCTCTTAGCTTAGAGCAATAACTCTTTGAACTCTTCGAGTGCCAGAGTACCTATACTTATACTTATATAAGATCTCTTAAGATACCATTTAAAATTATATACCGTCAAAATTATAAGTACCTATACATGTGAAAAAAATATAGGTACATTTCCAACACAGTTGCGTAGTTGGTACAGCCAGCAAATAAATATAAGCGAAAGCACAGCCGCGGCGCTCGCTTCATTGCTATCTCCTGTCAAGTAAGCCACGGTATCTCGGTACCGCATTCCCACTAAAACAATATTAACTGGAGCTCGGGCAGTTTCATTTCCATAAGAGAATAAAAATGGCCTTTATTTGTCTTCAGGGTTTGGAAGACTTTGCTTGTGGACGCTACTATTTGTTTACGACTGTCTTTTCTGCATTACGTATACTAACGTGAAGTATTTATACTAACTTTTACTTGTGAGGATGAAGTCATGTCTCTCAATCAGATAAAGAACAGGCAGCGACTAATATTCGTAATACACTATATGCATTTCTTTCGAGCATTACAAATAAATAACTAACGTGTTGTTATAGCAATTATTTAACTAATGAACTAGTTTAGTGATGTGATTTGTTATTGACCTGCTCTTATAAGGAAAACAGTCCTTAAACTTTTAATAAACAAGTGAACAAAAAAGTTTTTAACGGTACACGTAATGAAGCTGTTCCGCCATCTCTTTCCGTCTTTGGAAATTATAACAAATTTTAAGTAAGACTATAAGGAGAATGTCATCAATAAATGACATGACATGTTAAGACAATACTGAGTCTATAAGCAAGGTTCGTTCTTAATTGGTCGATTAAAAAATTAGATTAATAAATTAGGTTATCGAGTCTACTCTAAGTCGATGTTGAGTCGACTTGATTCGACTTCAAGATAAAGCAAACTCAAGAGTCGAACAGCAACTGAGAACTCACTTTAAACTCGAATGGTTCCATAGTAGGATGATTAATCTTAAGTTAGTTAACAGTACAAGTAAGTATTATTTCGGCCTAAGTTTGTTTTGCTGAGGTCAGAGTGAGAAGATCAGAATATTCACTTTTCAACAAGAATACTTGCGATGGAATTACCAGAAGATTTCTCTAGTTTATTTTAATTATATTATCGTCATCATAGCCATCATACGAATTTAAAATCGGTTTGGGTACATCACATGAATTTTAGGGAGGCGATCAGGCGACAGTAATTGTACTACTTTCAAATTCAATATCAAAATTATACCTACACATTTAGGTATCAATGATACACTTATCCACAACATTTTTTTTTAATCCACTCCCGTTTCGTAAAGGTGTTTGATATAAAAAAAAACCTAGAAAGACACCCGCCACTATAATGTTTTTAAAAAATAATTACTATGCAATAGATTTTTTTTTGCAATTCACGTTGGTGCAAAATCGATTCCTGTAATAGTATGACAAGATAAATCATGCGCTTTTGATGGCTCGATGAAAATCTAGTAACTACATATCTTGAGCGTTTATTCCGCGACTAGGAGATTATAATAATTATTGTCTGCCCCAATTCCTATCGTTATATTGCTATCGTTACTGTGTTCTACAATATTGTATTGCACCTAAATGTTGTATAACTATTGACACTTCGGCAGGTGGTACTAATACTAAATAACTCAATTGTTCACTTGCCAACCATATCGGTATTTACATAAAAACAATACAAGTATTTTTTTTTTTCACCAACAATTGTGTAAATAATTAGTTATTTTGTTATATACATACTTTCAATTATGAATATAAAGGATAGTGTATTTATATAGAAAGTGTAAAATTTCCTATGTCCTGTTGTACAAGTATTGTGCCTAATTCACGGACTATCTCATTTGAGAATGATAATTTATGCAAATTTTAGTCTTTTAGCACAAGAAGAAAAATTACCTGTTTTACAATAATTTGTTACATTTCTATTAACTTAGTTAAACTTCACTGTGTACAATTTATGCGACAGATGTCGCGGGTATTTCGTTGTATATTAAAAATATTATCTACCTATGCATATAAAAGGAAGAGAAAGTTTTAGCAAGCAAACAAAATGTTGGTGTTATTGGCAATAGTCACTTTGTTCCTCGGCGCGCAGGGCCAATCGGCTGTGGTAAGGATCAAATTAATAAATATCTACTAACGATTACTAAGCGGTGGTAAGAATAAAATTAGAAATTAAATAACTTACTAAGTGAAGTTCGATTTAATTGTACGAGCTGCATAATCTCTCATAATAATATTTCTTATATGTAGACATACTGTCTGACTGTCTAATACCATTAACTCCTATTAACGGTTATTAAGACTACTAAAATATATTAACCAACAGGACTAACTTACTCTAACATTCATAAATTCCTCCAAAAATCCCCAATTTTAATCACAAAGATGACCTACTAGTCAACTCATAGTTCCTTCTAAAGTCCTGTTCGAACTTTTTCACAGAATTCCTCATAACGGACTGGATTGATTTTACTAATTATTTTGTCATGTATTTAAGTGGGACCGAGAACCACAATTTATACCCGGTAGGTGGTATTACTGTCAAGCCATTAACAGATAGAAGTTTTCCGACATGGGGAGCATTTACTAGAGAAATTTTAATGTTGGGGTTACCTGAATTAAAAAAGTAATGGATGACCATCCTATAAGGATCTAATATGTCTGTAGCAGATCAACGTGTCTTCAGTTAATTTAATTTAGATGATATTTTATTTATTAACAGGACAGTATCAAGTCGCAGGGATATCCGGCCGAATCGCACGACGTTACGACGAGCGATGGCTACATTTTGGAGGTCGTTCGCATCCCACACGGAAAGAACTCCAAGAAAAGTACCGGAAAAGTGGTGTTCCTGATGCACGGACTATTGGCTTGTTTTAACTCATTTACTTATTTGGGCTCGACTTACGGTGTTGGTAAGATGATATTGATAAATGCAGTACCTAGTAATGAAATAGACAAGTAAGGCAAATGTAAAAAAAAACGTACATACGTAAAAACATTATATTTTTACATTCTTGAAAAATTTCATTTTCCTTTCACTATTTATAAACTCGGCAAATATGCTGAATTTTTTAGTATAATAGATCTTAGATTTTGTTTTAAGAGTCTTCAACTAAAGCAGTTAAATACGACATTTCCAAACAGCTTACAACCTGGCGGACGCTGGTTACGACGTGTGGATGGGCAATGCCAGAGGAAACAAATACTCGCGGCGACACATCTCTCTGAACCCTGACAAAGACAGCAAGGAATTCTTCAATTTTAGCTACGAAGAAGTTGGTCTCTACGACTTGCCTGCTATGATCGACTACGTGTTGAAAACGACGAAACGAGACAAGCTACATTACATTGGCCACGCTCAACTAGGCACGGCGTTCTTCGTTCTAACCTCGATGAACACAGAATACCAATCGAAGTTCGCCTCGGCCCAATTAATGGCTGGCAATGGTTACGAAAAGTATTTTCCCAACAAAATCGTCAAGCTTTTGTCTTCCGCCATTGATGTCATTTACGTAAGATTGATTTATTTAGTTACTTATTTTTCACATGATACAATAACGATAATCTAATATCACATTATATTTTTTTATGTATTAGTATCCAATGTTTCGTTAGTTTGACTGACACAAAACTCTTAGCTTATATTTCAAACTGTTACGATGAATTGAACAGACTGTCTCATTATGCTTTCTTTTTCAGAGTTTGAGTTCAGTTATTGGTTTTGTGGAATTAAAGCCTACTTCTAAAATAACCTCTTTACTGGCAGAAACCCTTGTGGTAAGATTGTTTTCAATTTTTCTTCGCTTCACTCATTGCCATTATTTTACGAAACTTCTGTTGATTTGTAACATACCGTTACAGATTCATAAAAAAAGAATAGAAATAGTAGTGGTATACAATTTCGGTTAAATAAGTGACGGACGAAAATCTGTCACTCTTTCGCCGTTTACTACCGAGCGGCTGGCTTCATAATAATGTTCGAGCGACTCCATATTTACGTTGCTCACTTTTCGTTTGTATGGCTCTGTCTTTTCTTTGTTTTGGATCTGTGAACAATGTATACAAAAATCGTCATTCGTTTTTACATTTTTTAGAACACTACGGTACCACAAGAGTTACTTGCTGGAGGATCTGTAAGACAAGCAGCGCATTACTGTCAGAACTTCAGAGATGGATCGTTTAGAAGATGGAGCTATGGGGCCGTTACAAATTTACTGAAATATGGAAAAACTACACCTCCTTCCTATGATCTTTCAAAGATAAAAGTTAATATCACTATGTATTACGGACTTGCTGATGCAACACAAGGTGAATTAGATGTACTGGATATGGTAGCAGTAATGCCGAACGCCAAAGCTCATAAAGTAGCCAGAAGTGACTTCAATCATATTGACTTCCTAGCAAGCGAGGATGTCCAGGAATTAGTTACAGATAATATTATGAAGGCTCTTAAAAAGACATAAATATTTATGTAACATTTAAAATTCAATAAAAAAAACCTAATAAGTGTATTTTGTTTTGAAACCTGGTAGTTTCACCATGTCCATTCGTGGGGTGGTCTTAAAGTTAGCTCAGAGATCTACTAAAAACGGTAGAATAACATCTACGACACAATATTTTTAAGGTATTTTAAAGGTAGAACAAACACAAATGCCAGCATCCGAGATTGACGAATTTCGGGTATGGCAAAAAGAAAAACCTTGCTGTAGGTATTAATTGATCCATTACATTTCTGCATTATTTGATCAAGTGCACGCATGTCTAGATATAAAAACAGTAGGTACAATGCTCCAAAAACCGGAAAGGACGTATGCCACTACTAAGAGATAATGATATCTCGAAATCTGTCTCGTACAAAAGAACATTGTAAAGTGCAAAGTAAAGGTGTCTTCGTTTGTGGCCAATGCCTTAGTCAAATATTAGTTACAAATCTATTTTGTAATAAAATATAATTATAATCACTTCTATATTTTCTTTGTACTTTATTTCTCATTTGGGTTGGCGCAAACTTATATTATATATAATATGTATATTATGTATATTCTACAGAAAATAATATACAATTATTATCTTTATCTTGTTTATCTTATTTCATTTTAATGGAACTCGGAATGTCAGATATTAGTGAATTCTGAGATTTAACGGTGAATATCGGCAATCACCAATATCGGTGGCGCAAGTCCGTATTTTTTATTTAATTCTGTCACACATTGGTGAATGTTACTACTCGCCATAACGACTTAATATAAGTATCTTATGTTTAAACTACTTCCGGTATTACAATAATATATGCTTAAAGATAACATACCTACTCATAAATAATTTACTTACAATTGTGTAAATAATTAGATATTTAGAATACATATTATTATAAGTACTGTATTAGTATAAAAAATCAGGCACGCCTGATTGTCTAATTGTCTGTCGGTATGGTAGACAAAAATTGTTAAAGTTATGAAATTATTTTTAAAACGCATTAAAATTCTAAGGGTTGGATACGGCAAACAACAAACGATACGTAGAACGACAAACGACATTGAGAAACTAACTGCCCATTTGACAATCTTTTCTGTTGACGTTCACAGCAAAGGCCGCCTTCAAAACGTACGGCAATACATTTTTAAGCCAGCGTTTGGCGTGAACGTCAAGAGAAACGCATTTGTCTATAAGGGCTAAACTGATAAAGTCTAGACTGTCGCGTGTCCCAAATGCGGCTGGTTTCACGTAGCGCTGTAACCAAAAGTCGCCGACTTCAAATGCTGATAATCTTTATTGTCGATAGGAGACGAAAGATGCCGCGGCTGGTCCTTGTTTATAATGTTACAAATACTGTATGCACGGAAGAAGTAACAGATACATTCATTGCTCTGTGACTGTATGTATATAAGAAGCGAAAAGCCTTCGTAATAAGAACTTTGTAGTTAATCTACAAAATGTTGTTGTTGCTGGCTGTAGTCACATTGTTCCTTGGCGCGCATGCCCAGACGGAGGAGTTGGAGGTAAGGGTCTAACAAAGTAATATAAGTAAGTAGCTGAATAGATTTAAAACTAAAAATATGTATTATAAAACTAAGAAAAATACTTTTACATCGTTACAGTGTAGTAATCACATAGTTTATTATTTATTAATATTTGATCATACGGCTTATTCCTAATTTCTCGATAGAATTTACGTATAACATCATCAGCTCCATAAATAGTAATGGTTTTTTACAGCAAGAAATTGCATCGCATGGCTACCCCGTCAAATCCTATAATGTAACTACGAGCGATGAATATATTTTGACAGCCGTTCGCATACCGCATGGAAAGAATCCCGCGAACAGCAATGGGAAAGTTGTGTTGCTGATGCATGGATTTATATTATGTTACAATTCCTTTACATATTTGCCACCGAATTATGCAATCGGTAAGCTAATTAAGATCGTTATAATTGATGTATTAAGACGTTAATCACTTGCAGTTAAATGCGAAGATGATAAATATGATAAGGTCTAGGTAACAAATAAAGTAACTTGTTAAAATAAGCTAAGTAAAATCTTCGTGATATCGACAGCTTACAACCTGGCTGATGCTGGATACGACGTGTGGATGGGCAACGCCAGAGGAACTAAGTTCTCTCGTCATCATGTCTCTTTGAACCCCGACAAGGACAGCAAACAGTTCTTCGACTTTAGCTATGAAGAAATAGGACTCTATGACTTGCCTGCTTTGATCGACTTTGCGCTGGCTGCCACCAATCAACAGAAGCTACATTATGTAGCACACTCTCAAGGTGGAGCGGTCTTCTTTGTTCTAAACTCAATGAACACGGCGTATCAGTCAAAGTTCGCTTCAGTTAACCTATTAGCTGGAATTGGCTTCCAGAAATATGTGTCCAGTCCGGCTTTGAAGCTCATTGCCCAATCCGTCGACGCACTTTATGTAAGGTTTTCTATGTTTATTTAAAATATTTTTTAGGATAGTCTTCTTCTCTATTTTAAATATTTTTTACAAAGACAGAAAAGAAACGCAACCACTAACCAATGGATCCAGCCACAATGCGATCAATTACATCACAATGACTTTATAAACAAGTAAATGACAGTCTCTCATTAATTTTTATTTGTTTTCAGCCACTGTCTTTAGCGGTAGATTACGTGGAAATGAAGTCTGATTCGAAATTAACCATTGTACTTACAGATTCTGCCGTGGTAAGTTATTATTATTATCGTCCCCTTTAAAATTCATCCATATTCAAACCTTATTATAACTCAACTCCAGGAGGATGTACGCATGTCGATTTCTTTGGCGTGCTCTACAGTCCAAATAACTGGATTTCAACATGTGAGGTATCATAGCTTCGTTTCCATCGTGGGACTGACATAGCTAATACATTTTCTTATACTAGCGTCCCCTACACGCCAAAAAACATTTTGCAACCGGAAATTTTCTTTATCAATTCATTAAATACTTTACATATTATATTTCAGAACGTCACAGTACCACCACAATTAATTGGTGGAGCATCCGCTAAACAACAAGCGCATTTCTTCCAGAATATTAGAGATAGATCTTTCAGAAGATGGGACTACGGTGCTGCTACGAATTTAGTGAAGTATGGAAATACAGACCCTCCTTCTTATGACCTTTCCATGATAGACCTTAACGTCACTATATTCTATAGTGTGGGTGATGCACTTCAGGATGAAAGAGATGTCCTGGATATGATAAAGGTTTTACCACACGGTAAAGCCCATAAAATTGCCAATAGCACTTTTGGTCATATGGACTTTTTGCTAAACGACGATGTTAAAGAATTGGTTACAGATTATATTATTGAGGCTCTTAGTAAATTGTAAATTCTCTGACACTTATTAATAAAATCCAAAAAAATAAAATTCTTATCTTACAGTTATAAAATTGTGCTCCTGTTTAAAATGTTGTAAAAATATCCTATTCTGATTTATGGTGAAACATAGTACTTAGTTACTTTTTTAATCCTTCCGATGTTGAATAAAATAAATTATGATTATTGTTATAATGTCATTTTATTTCTATCCCTGATGCCACAGAGAATTGATTAATCTTCATTGTAAAAGAAATGATGATGACTATTAGGATAGCTGATTTACCCCTACGGGGGTAATTGCCGTATAAATTCAAATCAATTATTCCGTCTCGGGCACTCACTCACTTTACGAACGTCAAAAAATTTAACCGATTCATTGCCACTGTCATTTTCAAGAACATTCTGCCATGCCCCATACATTGATTCATGACGCAACATGTGCGTCATGGGCCGGGCTAAAGGACAACTGTCATCTTACAGGTGTAAAAACATTTTCGATATTTTGCAAATAGTATATCATGTATTTGTATTTTTTTTTTGTAGACGATCAGATAGGAGCCAGGGATTTTAATTAACTAATTTGTATGAATATTATCAGCAAAATACCTGTAAAGTAGTGTCCGACCGAAGTTTCGGTCAGTCGAACTTTTTACCTTAAAAAAAATTACTATTTAATAATCAAAATGTTAAGTAAAATGCTGTTTTGTTTTGATAACCATACAAAATATAAACAATAAAAAATATTAAAGATTTTCTTTATGGAATTATATTTTTATGACAATAGAAAGTATAAAAAAAAGTTAAACTGTTATTTTTTAAATAAATGATGTACAAAACTCACGTTATTTCTTGCACTACAAGTCATCATTCTGAATAGAATGAGTTATATTTTGAACTTGTTATAAAAGGTTGACTATTCCTGACTTTTGAGGGTATAATTTTAAAATCAAGGGCCAAGCGTAATATTGAGTTTAGGGTTTAGTTTAGGCCTGAAAATGATAGTGTTCATGTTTAAATTTTATTTTATCTTGTTTTAAATGTATTTTGATATGACGCACGAGGCGCGTCACGGGCATCCCATGATGTCTTCTTAGGACGCGCCTGGCGCGTCATGGGCAATGAGTCGGTTAAATAACCTAAATAACACAAAATGAAATTTGAAAATAATCAAACATGTTGCAATACAATAAATCTTCTTTATATACTCCAGCACGATGTTCCAGTGCGGATTAATGAGGAGTTTAGTGAACAATTGTCGGAAGTATTTTATTTTACCGATTGATGGCCTCCGTCATAGCCTTAGTTTGTAGTTTAGCGATAGATAGGTACATCTACTCGTACCGTCTATAATTAGACATATGAAATAGATTTTATCTTATATTAATTCCCATATTTATAGCCTTCGATTTGTATCTCTATTCTAATGTACACTTCTGTTCAATCTATAATATAAGCGCATATAACTAATTTATTATTCTACAAGTTTGAATTACTTACTGTTGTCTTTAATAAATATTGATACGGTCTGAAATCCAGTGTTTCAATGTACAATTTTTATAGTAAGTTGATTTTTTTCTAAAGTAAATATGGTTATATTTACGTGGTTACGTAGATCTAATACCTAATTATAATTAGAACACCTACTCCAGGGTTTAAATCGAGCCTAGTTGGTAGAGACCCTGCCTGCGATGCGAGGTGTCCCGGGTTCAATTCCCAGTCGGGGCAGATATTTATGTGACAAATAAATGTTTGTTCCCCGCTCATGGGTGTTAGTGATGTCGTTATTTGTATTGTCCATACCACCCGCGACACAGGGAATGTTACTGCGGGGGTATGAGTGTGCTAACGTTTATTATTATTATTTCAATATTTTTGGACGGCAGCCATAGCCTACCGTCCACACTGATCGTACAACGGCTATTTACATTTACATCAAAAACAAGTAGGTACGCTTAGGATGATATCTGTAATTAACATACAATTGTGCAAATAATATAAGTTATAATATATTTAACTATTACTGGGAACTTGTAGGAAATAGTTACTGTAATTTCACACGCTTCTGGCACTGTTTAAAAATTAAATTTTAAATAAAGTAATTTGTAAGTAGGTATTTACTATTAATTGTATTAATGTGTCTGTTTGTATATTAACATAATAATGAAAAAAACCCAATCAAATGTTCTTCTACAACATAAGGTAGGTATATCTCGTAGAGTGAAGTAGTGAAGTAACTAAGTATATAAATAATTAAGACCGATGTCGCGTGCTTTCCCTTGTCTTTAATACCAGAAATGCTATATATGGGGCGGAATAAAATTTGACCTCATTATACAAAATGCTGTTGTTACTTGTAATAGTCACCTGGTTCCTAGGAGCACAGGCACAGTCGGAAGAGGCAAGTACTAACTAAAATAAACACTAGGTCTTGGTTATTACTCTTTTTTCATACGGATTTGAGTTGAGTTTCAACTACGGAAGAATACAGATACCTACATTCCTTGCTCTCTGGTTTCAAGGGTTGCGTATTATTTTGGAAGGCACATAATAATTACTAAAAGCATACTCGTAAATGACGACATTTTCAATGTTTAGTTTTTGTGTTGCAGATTTTATCATCGACGTAGAGACGCGAAGCGAAGGCGAGTCATTATATTTTTTTAATATATTCGCTTGTCGTTCACAGGAGAACATTACCTCATACGGCTACCCTTTCAAATCATACGACGTTACCACGAGCGATGGCTACATTTTGAAGGTATTTCGAATCCCTCATGGAGAGAATCCCGCGAACAGAAATGGAAAAGTTGCGTTTTTGATGCACGGATTGATAGCTAGTTACAACTCATTTACTCTTTTGGGACCAGAGTACGCTATGGGTGAGATGCTTCAGATATGTAGATAAATGACATGAAAATTTACATTACCTACTTTGTTGTTAGAGGGAAAGAACATTTATTTTGCTATGGTTTTGAAAATATTTATCCAATATCAACAGCCTACAACCTGGCGGACGCTGGATACGACGTGTGGATGGGCAACGCCAGAGGAAACAAATACTCGCGGCGTCATGTCTCTCTGAACCCTGACAATAACAGCAAACAGTTCTTCGATTTTACGTATGAAGAAATAGGACTCTATGACTTGCCAGCTATAATCGACTTTGCATTGGCCACGACCAATCAAACGAAGTTACATTACGTCGGCCACTCTCAGGGTGGAACGGTGTTCTTCGTTCTAAACTCTATGAACACTACTTACCAATCAAAGTTCGCTTCAGCCCATTTATTGGCTGGAATTGGCTACCAAAAACAACTACCTAACAAACCTATTAAGCTCTTTTCCCTCTCCATCGATGCCATTTATGTAAGAATTTTTAATGCTTTTATAAAACACCGTTACGACTAATATATTTTTAAAGACGTAAAATTTGATAGATTTGATTTCGGAAAATTTTGGGTGAATTTGAAAGTTATCTATTAAATATGAAGTAAAACACTACTACTTACTAGGATTTTAACAAACACGAGGCCACAATAACATGATGGGACGTCATTATAACCAAGAATCAGTAAACAAAAATGGCAATACATAATGTAGTTCAGAAGTTAGTTACTGTTAACTTGACAAGTTGTTAATAAAATGTTAACTTTCTTTTCAGCCATTGACTTTACAAGACGATTTCGTGGAATTGAAACCTGACACTAGATTAACGACTATTCTCACAGACACTCTCGTGGTAAGGTTTTATTTTTACCTTCGATGTCAATGTACCTAATGTTTCGCTAAAATCACAAAAATAAAATACAGATAAATCGGTTCACCACATTTTGCGTGGAGTTTATGACAAGATTGAGCAAAGCAGATGTTTAAAACTACACATTATAAACCTAGAAATATAATTGTAACGTCTTTTGCGTTATTCCAGAACGCTACAACACCACAGGCGTTGATCGCCGGAGCAGCCGTCAAGCAAGGAGCGCATTATTGCCAGAATTTTAGAGATGAAGCTTTTAGACGATGGAACTACGACAGCGCCACAAACATGCATAAATATGGGCAGGCCACACCTCCTTGGTATGACCTATCGAAGATTAAAGTCAACGTCACGATGCATTACAGCCTCGGTGATATAACACAAAGCGAATCAGATGTACTGGATATGGTAGCAGCGATGCCACACGCTATAGCACGTAAAGTTGCCAACAGTAGCTTCAATCACATTGACTACCTCGCAAACAAGGATGTCAAAGCATTAGTCACGGATTATATCATTGACTCTTTTAATAACTCGTAAAATAATAATGGGTTTAATAATAATTTGCTTTTTTGTTTTATTACACTGTTATTAATTTTCCATCAACCTTTTAACCGCTTCTTACTATCCAGGGGCTCTTCTTATAACTGAGAAGGCTTAGAAAATTGCAGATATTATAATTTTATATTGTAGGTGTTTTTTATAATATAAACAGATTTTTGGAAGTTTAATCCCTAAGGGGACAAATTGGGAAGAAACGATCCTACGAAAGCTAGTTTTAAGTTACAGTCACGAATATAAATACTTAAAGTTTCAGTACTTAGTAAACTTCACGTCACATAATGTTGATAGCAAACAATCTGATTATTTATCATCATAGTAAACTACGAATTGTACAGCAACAATAGGTGCAATTTTTACTTGTCCACAGAGTTATGGTTTTAAAACGTTCTTTAAATTATCGACAAAAAGCTACTTAAACATACTTTACAAAATATCTGGACGGCAACTATAAATAAAACAGTTTTAATCCAAACTTGGAGTTAACGGACATCAGGTGACCTAACTGAACAAACTTGACGTCTCTGTCTCTGGACGATCAAGTTTCTTTTAATGCCGCTAACCATTTTTAAGCCACATTTTCTCTACAATTGTGACGATTCATAAAGAATAATTTCGACACTGAAAGTTATTTAGAGTTGAATGCTTCTAATCATTAAATGAATAATAAAGAAACTTGATTGCTAAAAATTATAGTCCATGTTACTGCCACAATGGTGACAAATGCAATACCAATTCACACGTTGAAGCCCGCCATACCGTCTAGGCGGTAGAACATCCCAAAGAAAATGACATACATAAATACTCTAGAAAACCTGTATACATTTATTATTATAGGGAATAAAAGAATCATGAAATGTCTCTTTTTTATTTTATAATAATTTAAAAATTACTAGTGGTGATTATTAAATTTTTTGATTATAGAAGATGTAACTAACTCCTTAACATCATTCTTCATGAAATAGTCCAAATTACCCCAGTAATAATAAATTCTATCAATGAAAGCATGATGAAGAAAGAATATCGGATCCTGTGCATCGTCTTCACTCAGAGTGGTATCTCCGGCACTGAAGTGCAGGGTGACGTTGAGTTCAATCTTGCTCAGGTCGTACGCGGGCGGTGTCTTGGTTCCGTACTTAAGTAAGTTACCAGCTACACCGTAATTCCATCTGCGAAAAGATTGGTCTCTGATGTTCTGAAACCAGTGCGCTATCTGCTTCACGGATGTCCCTCCGAACAGGTCATCGGGAACTGTGGTGTTCTGAAAACATGTTAACATAGTTATCCGCGTAACTTGTTACGCGAGTCACAAAAAAGTTATGGATACGAAGAAAATGTGAAATTAAATTTTGACTCAAAAACACCAGCTTACAAATATCATCGTAGTTAATGGCATTCGTTTCTCAAACTTGATAACGCAAATATACAAGAATTGCTATAAATACATCATAAACATGAAAGGATACCATAAAACAAATCTTACCACAAGGCCTTTTAAAAATTTGGAAGTCATGCTTATAGGTTCCAGCTCCACATTCTCAGTATAGAGAAGTAGTTCCTGCAATTAAATAAGTCTCATATTTTATAACTCTTTCGAATCATAAATAAACAATAATAAGGTTACTCACAGCAGGTAAGTGGTCAGGTTTCCCTGTGTCGTGAGTACATACAAAATTTTTGAACCAGAAGTGATTGAATGGCATACACGTATTGCGTAAATATTTATTTAAAATTATGACACCTCTTAAAAAGGCTACAATTTTACACCCAATGCCATTATCTACTAGACAACATTGGGTGGACATGAGAAAAAAGTGACTTAGTGTCCGGCCATTGAACTACTTATACAATATGTCAGAGGAACTAGTGCTAGTCAAATTAGCTAATTTGTTTAAGTTGTCTGATGAGATGATGTGGTCGCGCAGCGACAAAGTCTCTAAATAATAAAAAAAAGACAAAAATGAGAATACTACACAGTCCAATAATTTTGTCCGATAAAACAATACTTACATAGATGATATCAGTACCGTCAGCCAAATGTTTCATATCTTCATTGGGGAAGTTCTTTTCGTTACCAATTGCAGCTAATAAATGAACATCAGCAAATTTAGACTGATAAGTGGTGTTCATAGAGTTGAGAACGAAGAATGACGATCCACCAAGAGAGTGACCGACGTAATGTAGCTGGGGTTGTTTGGTGGTAGCCAGCACATAGTCGATCATAGCAGGCAAGTCGTACAGTCCTATTTCTTCATACGTAAAGTCAAAGAAACGTTTCTTGTCTTTATCGGGGTTCAGAGAGACATGACGCCGCGAGTATTTGTTTCCTCTGGCGTTGCCCATCCACACGTCGTATCCAGCGTCCGCCAGGTTGTAGGCTATGGAATTATATCTCTTGCAGTTAAAACCTTCATCCATTTATTTAAAACATTGGTTACACAAAATTAAGGACAGAAAAAATTCAAATGCAAATAGATTAATAATTATAGAATGTATGTTACCAATGGCGTATTTGGAGCCAAGATGAATGAACGAGTCGGAGCAGTAGGGTGCGCCGTGCATCAGCAATACGGCTCTCCTGGTGCTGTTGCTGCTGGTCTCACCCTTGCCGAACGGAATACGATGAAGTTCTAGAATGTAGCCGTCGGCCGTCGTCACATGGTGCGTTTGAGCTCGGTAACCTTGGGAAACAATTTCGGCTTCCTAGGAGGAAACGTAAAGCGTCATCATTATGCTCGCATAGTAATTGACACTATTTCATAATTATGTATTGTATGAAAAAAAAATTGCCAAAAAAAACTTCAAAAGTACCTAAAGAAAACAGTAAAAAAATAAATTTGCTTGGCACAAGTATTTTACTAAGAAACCCAAATATTTAGTTAAACCCAAATTATTAAATACGTATTTTATCATTTTGAAGTTGGTTTCGGTAATTTCAGTAATTTTCGGTTTCGGTTGTAATTTCCGTGGCTGTACCGTGATTGACACGTCAACAGGGCCGATGTACAACCCTTGAGAAACGAGATATTTTGGTCTATATCTTGAAACACATTAAACATAAACTCCTACTAGCAAAGTCGCGTATCTTTACAAACTATCTTTCACTCACCAGCGCGTTCTGGCCAAGCGCGCCGACGAACAACGTTGCCACCAGCAGTCCCAACATTTTGTATACTGACGACAATCATTTCACCATCTATTTATACAATAATTCTAATATTATTCACTAGTCACCATCTATTTATACAATAATTCTAATATTATTCACTAGTAAATATCTGCGATTTCGTTTGCGTGAAATATTTAAGGCTGATACTTACGCATGAAAATCAAATTTTATATTTCTTTCTGACATTGTAAAAGGAATAAAGAATTTTAGGAAAAAAGTGTTCGGCACTACATCGCATGTACCTATCGTCTTTACGGTAACTATTTGAGGTTTCGTTCATACTCTAAGCAAAAAACAGGTAATTTGGGTGGTTTTGTGAATTCACACCGAACGTGTTTATAATCTTTCTGTTTTTTTATGTGTATCTTCATTCGCTGTTCTCCATTGAGGGAGTATATAAAGATGGAATAGCATCCCTTTTCTTATTAATTATTAGTCGGCTTTTTTTCCACTAATTACTACTAGTTTAAAAAAGTTTATTGTATATTGTACACAAAGAGTAACAGAGGAATGCTGTAGTATGACAATTATTCTGTACAAAGCCACTGCAAATTTTATTATTTGAAGGCATACTTTGAGAAGCACAGACAAATTAGATATAATTAACTATATTAATGTAATATAGGTATATTTTACAGTTGTAACGTTAACGTTATAAAAGTTGTATTTTACCTAACAAAATAATACTTCCGATTAGAATATAGGTAAATACAATATTGTTAGATTTGAATTAAAGCTTCCATGTAAAAACATCTGTGTAAATCTCTCCCTAAGCGACCGTGTCTAGTGCCGGCATGATAATTAGGAATTATGTGATTTTTTATAAAGTTAGGTTTAGAAATACCTAAATAGCCGGATGGATGAAACGAGGGTCTTTACACGCGTTAAAAAAAAGGATATGAGTTCTGAGCGATACTAATCAAATGATCGATAAAATACGACGACAGTCGTCGTAGTATTAGCTTACTATCATATGCTTGGCATTTTAGTTTTTTTCGACTTACTAACGAAGAAGGCATCCTTTAGGATAAGAAGTGGGTATAATATTATTTGTTCATTTGTGCAAAATAAATATTCAAAATTCAATATCAATGATACATTTATGTACGTAGTTATATTAATCTACCCCGTTAAAGTGCTTTAATATGGAGAAGAATAAAGGTGAAATTAAGTCCCCGCTCATCTTAAAAAAAAAATAACTGTAGATACAATCAATTTTATTAAAAAAAATTAGTAACCCTTACCAACAAGTTGTCCTTTAACATACTTCTTAAATAATTCTATATAGGCAAGTCCTGTATTGACTTTAGGACTTTGTTATAGATTTTTACACCAAGCCCCATAAAAGATTATTGTACTAAGACAATATTATGACTTAACTAATTGAAATATCTTACTAGTTTGTCGATTACAGACATCACAATTCAATTAAATAAAAAAAAAGTGAATTAAATTAATTAATAGTATATTTACTGAGAGGATACAAAGAAGTTTCTAGATTAATTACTTTGTAAGTTTGTAATAAATGGAAAAATACGGGGTAGAAGTTTGTGTAAGTGAGATAAAAGAAATTTAAAATTGGTTTAATAATGGAATGTCGACTTTAACTCCTATTGTTATTCAAATCGTGTCGTGTGGAATCAACATTTTTTTACTATGATCATTATTAAAACCTACATTTATCCTCTTCCCAAAATTTTACATTCGTCTGAGTGTCTTGAAGCCAACATTTTTGTAGGTTTTAAAATAAATAACTAATAATAATAATAAATAATAATAATAATAAATAATAATAATAATAAGATAAAATTTTCAATAAACGGTTTACGAAGCATCGGAAATTATTTACAAGCTTTTATTAAATTATAATTTCACCCACTTCCCGGTGTCTGATTGAGCAATAATTTTACACACTGGTCCAGTCCTGATGACAATGCATATAATAAGCATGATGATTGTGATACTGCTAACAAGATCGGCTCCAGACGATTGAACTCCTCAATGGTTAACAGTAGGGACTTGAAATTTCGCACTTTTTAACTTTTTAGTTCTTTTTCTTATTAACAAAAAGGTAATAAAAGATTGTTTTTTTTAAATAATTATTTTAATTTCACGTTACTACGTAAAATTTCTATTCCCTTACCTATTAGGAAATGAATGATGTAGA
The DNA here is from genome assembly GCA_001278395.1 of Lerema accius. NCBI lineage: Eukaryota > Metazoa > Arthropoda > Insecta > Lepidoptera > Hesperiidae > Lerema > Lerema accius. The sequence goes on from LGAG01000386.1 coordinate 339,852, forward strand.
AAAAATTATCAGTTCAATATCCTGTGGAGGAAAAGTGGAGATCTCCGCCAGGCGTTATCACTGCCTGGGGACCGCGGCCCGACCGCTAACTTCGAGCCATTGTATATATGCAGGGATCGTAGAATGTTTCGATAGCGCGATCTAGGATAGCTCATCTGATTGGCCAGTCTTCGTGACGATGTGTGTGACGTAATGTGTTGTCATTGGTCGCTTTCTCAGTGCGTGTGGCGTGTTCAGTGTTTCTATGTAGGGAGCGCGCTCATATTCCGCTAGATTGCGTGCCCCTACAATCCATTGTGGTTATGAATCGAAGTCAGACATTTATTTCACTCGGCTGCCAAGGTTTAAGTGGGCCATGTTGCATGAAGCATAAATTACTACCTTCAATTTTCCTTTCTATTCATAGAAGAAGTAATCGGTAATGAATGTATTGTAAAGAAGAAATGAAAAAATTATAAAATGTCTCATTTTTATATTACGTTATAATTAATAGGAAATTACTAGTGGTCCTTACAATCTAAGAGTGCGGACGGCCCCTGATTGTATTGAAGACATTTGTAAACAAACGTGTAAAAGTGTGCGTGCTCGCTCACGGTTAGGGTTGCCAGATGTCCTGGAAATCCGGGATTGTCCCGGAATTATATGTCTTCTCCCGTGTCCAGGAAATGCACTTTATTGTCCAGGATATCTTACAAATAGTCTAAAAACGAGTCACAAAACAGGAAATGCTCAGCGGCTCCGTTGGACATTAGTCTTCCAAAAGGTCATCGATGTATTTTTGGCTGTCTAGACGATGGAAGAAAAAATAAATTATTCCGAACAATTTTTTTGCTTCAGGATTTCTAGAGTTACCGAATACCTTCGTAGAAATCTCCCGGTATATTCCCGGTCATTATTTTATAAACAAGTATCTAGCAACCCTACTTGCGACTGACCGCTCTGTAAAGGCGCGTACCCACCGCAGCGCTCGCTGACGACTCAAACAAAATGCCTGGAGATTTTCAAAAATAAGTGCTAAAATTTAAAAAGTGTTTTACGAAAAACAAACTGATAATTCCAGTTCAAAAAGAAACAAGCAAAATGACGCTGTCATAGGTCAATGTTACCAATGATACCATGTCATCAACTTTTCATTACCCTACTACCGAATTTTGGCGATTATTTTACAAGGTTTTATCAATTAATATATTGAAAATGATCTGGATAATAATGAGAGGTATCAGGATATTGATAATAATGACAACAGTGGTACAAACTTTTACAAAAGAAGTAGATAAAGAAGTTTCGTCATAATTATTATAATTATTTAGAGCGATTTATTTGCACGGGTATCGCTAGCAAATTAATAATAATATTGATAACATAAACCGCTCCGGGAATTCCACAAGATGTACGATTAAAAGCTGTGCTGCGCTACAATTGGATGTATTCGTGAGTTAATATTCGTGCATAGCGTATTTTGCTGTGAAAAGGTTGACCCATGTCGCCAAACGAAAGATTCCGTCCGCTGCGGTGGGACCGTGCCTTTAAGCACGCACACTTTCACATCATGCATGTACACGTCTGTCTAGCAACCATAGGGTCTTCCAGGTAGTGGTGTACACCAACTATAACTATTAAAACCTTGGTTTATAGCAGATGTGACTAATTCTTTGACATCGTTCCTCATGAAATAGTCCAAGTTACCAAACTGGCTGGCAATTCTATCAATGAAAGCATGATGAAGAAAGAATATCGGATCCTGTGCATCGTCTTCACTCAGAGTGGTATCTCCGGCACTGAAGTGCAGGGTGACGTTGAGTTCAATCTTGCTCAGGTCGTACGCGGGCGGTGTCTTGGTTCCGTACTTAAGTAAGTTACCAGCTACACCGTAATTCCATCTGCGAAAAGATTGGTCTCTGATGTTCTGAAACCAGTGCGCTATCTGCTTGACAGATGTCCCTCCGAACAGGTCATCGGGAACTGTGGTGTTCTGAAAACATGTTAACATAGTTATCCGCGTAACTTATTACGCGAGTCACAAAAAAGTTATGAATACGATACGAATGTTTGATAACATTAAATTTCTTACAAATGCTAGTTTTAAGAGTGAAATTAAATTTTGATTCATAACCCCGGCTTACAATTATAATTGCAGAAAGTGGTATTAGTTTCTCAAACTTTATAACACAAGTACACAAGAATTACCATAAATACGTCATAAGGATGAAAAGATGACATAAAACCAATCTTACCACAAGGCTTTTTAAAAATTTTGAAGTCATGCTTATAGGTTCCAACTCCATATTCTCAGTAAATAGAAGTAGTTCCTGCAATTAAATAAGTCTCATGTTTAATAACTCTTTTAAATGATAAATAAATAATAAGAAGGTTTTGCATCGCTATATTAAAGTAGAAGCCATTGAATGGCATACAAGCATAGCAAAAATATTTATTTAAACTTATAAGAACCTTACAAAGGCTATAACTTTACACCTAATGCCATTGTCTACCAGACAACTCTGGGTGGACAAAAAAAAATTACTTCTATGAACAAAACCAACATAAAGGAAATGGTAGATGATTAAAATAATAAATTAAATATATTCAATTATATGTGCAAAATGTGCTGTAAGTACCTAAGGTGTCCGGCCACTGAACTATACAATAAAAATGAGAAAAGTATAGAGTCCAATAATTTTGTCGGATTACAAAATACTTACATAGATGATATCAGTACCGTCAGCCAAATATTTCATATCTTCATTGGGGAAGTTCTTTTCGTTACCAATTGCAGCCAGTAAATGAACATCAGCAAATTTAGACTGATATGTGGTGTTCATAGAGTTGAGAACGAAGAATGACGATCCACCAAGAGAATGACCGACGTAATGTAGTTTGGTTTGATTGGTGGTAGCCAGCACATAGTCGATCATAGCAGGCAAGTCGTACAGTCCTATTTCTTCATACGTAAAATCAAAGAACTGTTTTATGTCTTTGTCAGGGTTCAGAGAGACATGACGCCGCGAGTATTTATTTCCCCTGGCGTTGCCCATCCATATGTCGTATCCAGCGTCCGCCAGGTTGTAGGCTATGGAATTTTATCACTTGTAGTTAAAACCTTCATCCATTTATTTAAAACATTGGTTACACAAAATTAAGGACAGAAAAAATTCAAATGCAAATAGATTAATAATTATAGAATGTATGTTACCAATGGCGTATTTAGAGCCAAGATGAATGAACGAGTCGGAGCAGTAGGGTGCGCCGTGCATCAGCAATACGGCTCTCCTGGTGCTGTTGCTGCTGGTCTCACCCTTGCCGAACGGAATACGATGAAGTTCTAGAATGTAGCCGTCGGCCGTCGTCACATGGTGCGTTTGAGCTTGGTAACCTTGGGAAACAATTTCGGCTTCCTGGGAGGAAACGTAAAGCATCATTCATTATATAGTATTATGTAGTAATTTGGGTTGGCTATAGACATCCGGTACCGGCATTCAGGGGCATTAACCCTCCTCTCACAAACCATATTTCTAGGACGTTAAGTATTGTTTAAAAAAAATAGATTAATATATAAGTGTTACATAATTTTTGACTGCGTTAGAGCTTGGGAATAATGTTATTAGTGTTTGGTTTGTTTGATTTATTACGATTGGGATGTACTATGTACCAGGGAAATGATCAACTTACATACGCCTGAAACACATTATCCTCTGGCGAGTATCTAATAATTTACGAAAAGTAGGTATTTTTGACTCACCAGCGCAGTCTGGCCAAGCGCGCCGACGAACAACGTTGCCACCAGCAGTCCCAACATTTTGTATACTGACGACAATCATTTCACCATCTATTTATACAATCATTCTAATATTATTCACTAGTAAATGTCTGCGATTTTGTTCGCGTGAAATATTTACGGAGAGATGTACTCGTAACAGTGCCATGTTCGCTAAACACCGTCTCGGGGAAAGGTAACTTGACATTACCATTACCTGTGCATGTCATTTCAAATAATTTGACATTTGACTTTTCATTTTTGTTCGTTATTTATTTCTCTTTTTATTACTTAATTTTTTCATTATGCTATATTTAGTTTCTGCAATCTTGTCTTTTCTTTTATGCATATTACTTGTACAAATACGCGTCTCGTGACGGCTTTTTTAATATAAAATCACCTTTTCCATTTTGAGGACTTCAGTTTTTTGTACCAAAACCATTACAAATTTTATAAATCTAGGAAGATAGTTTTAAAAAAGCACAGACAGAAGTAATTATAATACCGTAATGTATATGTATAACACCTGTAACATAATATAACATGGGAGTTGGATTGAGTAATAAACATATAAATAAGATAGGCGTGCTATGACAAATTTAAGCTCATTACCATACCATACGGTACTGAAAGTTTATACAGTTGTAAGGAAATGAAATTTACAAAAATAATACTTCCGATCAGAAAATCAACATTGCTGTTAGACCTGTTGTATTAGAATAATAAGAAAGTTAATTAGGGTTTTTGTGTAAAAATACCTGACCTAATATTACTCTGAATCTAAATCAACCGTGTATTTAACTATTACCTTGTCTAGTTCCGGCAAGATGAAATGATATGGAGGTTTTTTTCAAGTTAAGTATTTATGTACTTAATACTCCGTAATTCTAATATGAATTAATTCTCTCTTACTCTCTGTTACTGGACCGATTCAGATTAAAATAAACGAAGCTATCAAACAAAAGAGTGAGTTTTTTTAATTCATCTCCACTTTGTGACCATTGACACCTGTAACGGTTACAGCTACAGAAAAAGTAATGATGATTTTTTTATAGTTCAACCCATCGTTTGGTGTATCGTCATTCAAAAATATAATTGTGCCCTGAAGGTCCGTTTCAAGGAGCCTGTCAGGGACACTCTGGGTCGGGACACCTAGTTATTTTAGCGTTTTGAATAGTATCCCGCCGATGTGTCGTATAAATGGTTCAGGAAGCGGACGTACCTTGTATTTTAGTGGCACTCGAGGTTTGTTGGATAATTGCACTGCACGTTGACTGTTATGATTGCTCACTCCCGCGGGATCCCGTAATACGATAATTGATGAAAAAGCGTTTTTAATGAGAATTTAAATGTTCGCGCGCAGCGTCGTATCGTTCACACGAATTTTCTTTCTTGACGTTTCGAATGGCGTCGGTACGACCCGAACGTTCACGAAGGTCCGCGAACCAAAGATCGGCGGGAACAGCGTATTTAAAAAGAACGTTGAGCCGAAAGCGAACATATCGCCCGCCAAAATACCGCTGGTATTTTCCGGATAGATTAAATAGAATAGATGATTATAGGTTACGCTTAATATAGCCTAAAATAAATTTGAATTGGAATCAATAAATTGTTTGAAAACTGTGATAATAGATGTCGTTAGTGTTTTGTATCCGCTTCATCTTGAAGCCACAATTTTTGAAAGTTTTACTTCCACGACGTGTGAATTGCACGCATTTTTTTTAAATCTACAATAATACGGATCACATTAATTGAAGACTGAAAAATATACAAAAAGACAAACATTTATGAATCTCGCTCAGAGATATTCAGGCATACCGACAATAAATCTTTTTATTCACCCAAAAGCATCAAACTTCAGGAGTCAAAGTCTAGGAGAGGGTTTAGGGCATCTCAGAGTACACAATAGGAACAGCTCATTGCTTATCGCCGGGAGATTTATTTTATAGCCTAATATTTTACATAGCATGATTATTTGAAACGTACATAACGTTGGACGTCCACATCCCATTAGGAATGTGGTCAGAAACATTGATATATTTGACTGAAACTCATCATGAAGCAGTTTTCCAGTTTGAAATACAGTTTCTTATGTGCAATCCATTTATGAATTATATCCACGTTATATTAAAGTGCTATACAATCAATCACTGAGTATATTCCCGGGATCAGTTGGACTTCCGCATATAATAGATATTTTGAATGCCTTAGAACTATGGGACGGTCATTTATGATCGAGAGGTATAAAAGAGGCCCGGGAATCGATCCTTGTCGGACACCTGAACGTGTTGGATAAGGAGAGTCATATATACCAATGCTGACATATTCCTGCCGAATAAGGATATAATCTGTTAGGTAGTTTAATAAAACCAGGTGTAAATACAGTGGCTGCGAACTTGGCAAGCAATATGTCATCATTAAGCCAATCAAACGCTTTCTAAAAGTCTGCTTCACATCTCCTATGATGTAATGTACTCGTATTAGAGACCTACAATTGTTTTTGAAGCAGTTTTTGGTTTCCTATATTATAAAGGTTTCGAAGGAGTCGGTCCCCAAATTTTAAGTCTCAAATCATACCGTTCCGCTAACTTTATTGAAGTTAATTTATATTTTATCATAATCATAATGATTTTTTAAGGAATATTATGACATTTAGGCTGAACAAATTCGTAATTAATGAAACAACTACGGAACCCTAGGCGGCGCGTGACCTAACATTCAGTTGGCTGATTTAGTTCAATTTTATATTCAGTAGCTTCCTTATTGATATTGGGAAGTGGAGTAGGTATTACTAATCAGGCATACATTACTATACATATAAAATATCAGAAGTATTATTATTTTATGAAACTATTTCCTAACAATTGTGTAAATTGTGAATAATTAAGCATAAGATATTATGTAGAAATAATTTCTAAATCAACTAGAAACTCATAAAGTGTCGATCCGCCCGTCTGTCTGTCTGTCCGCGGTTTATCTCGAGGTTCATAATAGGTATTATTAGTACTAGTAAAGCTATAATTTAGTCCGGGATTACACATTTTATCACTTGAGATTTGCCGAATATGAAATAAACTGCCCCGAGCTACTCTTCCATCATACTTTGATTTTAGTTAATAATCTTTTGGCATAAGAACATGCATTTAGTAAAGTCAATAAATTACAATAAATAGAGCTGCCACGAATAAAACTATATTTAATAAAAAACTTCTTTATTTCTCTCTAAAGGAAAGCCGAGGATTTTGCTTAGTTTATAATGTATGATTATTATAAAAGTGAGCTGAAAAAATTCATTGTGATCAGTTTACAACATGTTGGTTTGGTTGGCAATCGTTACTCTGGCCCTTGGCGTTCAGGCCCAATCAGATGTGGTAAGTCTAATACCTACTACCTGCATCAATTAGTTCTCTTTCACGGGTAATGGACTTAAATGATTTCGTTTCGTATCATTGGATCTTTTTTGTATCAACGTTTTAATGAGGTCTCCATTTTTCGTTACAGTTTTAAACATAGAAAGTTAACAAAACGTCTGTATTGGTTATTATATATCAGTTCGGAAAGTTAATTATAAAGATTATGATAATGAAATTTGCTTGTAATTTGTGTTAACTTTTCGGTTTGACAGAATGTAGGAGAGTAATAAAATTATGGGTTTATTTAAAGTACATCAGTGGGTTATAGCAGTGTCCAACTTCTAAATGGATGCGATAAAAGAAGAGGAGGTCAAGTTCGGCTCCAGATAAACGTACCTCTTTACTTCCCAATTAAATAATAACAATACTTTTTTCCCTTACAGGAGCTTGAAATTACTTCGCAGGGTTATAAAGCCGAATCGTACAACGTCACTACGAGTGATGGCTACGTCTTAAAGGTCCATCGCTTGTACCGAAATAATACCCGGAAGGTGGCGTTTCTTATGCATGCCTTCGGATTGACTTCCAAGTCATTTATCTATCCGGGCCCAAAAAAGGCTTTAGGTAAGGTATTGTACCTATGCATATATATTTTTTAATTGGCTAACAATCAAAATGTACAAAACACATGATTATCTTAAGGCGTTTGATATAAGGTGTAAAAATATTTTTCTAAAATCATCAACAGCTTACAACCTGGCTGACGCTGGATACGACGTGTGGATGGGCAACGCCAGAGGAAACAAATACTCGCGGCGACACGTCTCTATGAATCCTGATCAGAAAGACTCACAGTATTTTAGGTACACGTACGAAGAAATAGGTATTTTTGATACGCATGATATGATCGACTATGTGCTTAATACCACTAAACGAAGCAAGCTTCATTACATAGGCCACAGTCTGGGTGGAACGGCTTTCTACGTTCTGAACTCGATGATCCCCGAATTCCAATCGAAGTTCTCTTCGGCTCATTTACTGGCTGGACTTGGCTATGAAACCAACTTTCCCCAGAGACGAATCATATCATTATGTAAAGCTACTGATGTGATTTACGTAAGTAAATGATTTCAAAAATGTGTTATTATTATGCGATAATTTCTCACATGTCGAATAACACAGTTACCATCTGATTTTTTTAAATATCTTTTTCAGAGTGCATTAGAAGACGCCGGTTATTTAGAGATGAAACCAGTCGATTTTACTAAAGTGTTTTTAAACATTTTCATGGTAAGATGAGATAACATTACCTTCTTAAATTTTATGTCCTTTATGGCAGAACAACAACATTTCTCGCGATGTTTTGGAAATATATGTATAATTTTGAATCAAGCACAGATTGGCAAATATTCGAGCTGGTACATGTTTGGGTATAGCAAAAGAATGATCTGAATGACTCAGAGAGCACCGATGAGAGTTTATCTTTTGAACAGTAATACTCGTAGGTAGACACTACAAAAAGAAATTTGAAAAGTTTTTTAAAAATACATTTTTCGGCTTGATATACTGAAATCCATAATTTAAACCCCAGTAACCGTTGTTATGCAAGTATATTCTATAAGTAATTACTATAAATTATATTATTTATATCTATAATACATATAATATTTCAGAACGATACGGTACCTTTTGAGATAATCGGCGGAACGTCTGTGATGGTCATGACTCAGTATTGCCAGAACATTCGAGATAAATCTTTCGCAAGATGGAATTATGGCGAAGCTGGTAACTTGAAGCAGTATGGAACTAAGTCACCGCCGACGTACGACCTGAGCAAGATAAAGGTTAACGTCACTCTCTACTACAGTGTCGATGACGCCACACAGAGTGAAGATGACGTGTTGGCGATGAGTAAAGCATTGGCCAACGCGAAGGTTCGTCAAGTTTCTAGACACCCCTTCAGCAATTTAGATTATCTCAATGAGAACTTTGACCAGGGATCAGTTTCAAGTGCTATCATTGAAAATATCGATTCGACAGATGATGATGAGTCTTAGTTCTTATACATTAAAGGAAATAAACAGTTATCATACTTTTATTTTGCTTATAATGTACTTATATTTGCTCTTTATTAGTATTTTTGATTAAAATAATAATTATTTAATAATCTTTATTTCGTTATTTTGCACTGTGTTTTTCACTGAAACTTTCCTATAAGGCAGCCCGTGGTGGGTTTCGATTTGGTTGCAAAAATTTACCAATGGATTAGCCAACTTACTTTTTATTGGAATGCTGCCATAGTAGAAGTGAATCAATATGACGAATATTATCTACCAAATGTAAACGGTTTTATCTTATAGGACAAATGGTAACCTCTTGTGTATATAACCACAAAATAAGGAGACTAACAAGTAGAACAAGACTAACAAGTAAAACAAGACTAACAAGTAGAACAAGACTAACAAGTAAAACAAGACTAACAAGTAAAACAAGACTAACAAGTAAAACAAGACTAACAAGTAAAACAAGACTAACAAGTAAAACAAGACTAACAAGTAAAACAAGACTAACAAGTAGAACAAGACTAACAAGTAAAACAAGACTAACAAGTAGAACAAGACTAACAAGTAAAACAAGACTAACAAGTAGAACAAGACTAACAAGTAAAACAAGACTTACAAGTAGAACAAGACTAACAAGTAAAACAAGACTAACAAGTAGAACAAGACTAACAAGTAAAACAAGACTAACAAGTAGAACTCTGATACGTACTTCGTTTCTGATAATTATCTACGCTAGGTACGCACACATGTTTACAATTTTGTTCTTAAAATACTTTCGAAACCGAACCGAAAATCGTATCTGTACACAAATGGCTATGTGTGCGTTATTTTTGCCCACTTTGTATGGACTTTTACTACTATAAGTCTCTCTACATTGTGGTATTACGTATGTCATGACAACGTTTTCTACATTAAATTAAATATCGTCAGGTTACTTCGGTTACTCAGCCTACCTTGTGCCATATCTTAATCTGCTAAAAAAGGTCTCGTATCAAAGAAATTCAGGAGAACGAGATTTCTTTAGAAAAAAGTTAAAAAAGGTAGATTTATCCGTGTGATCCCCAGACAGCACTCCATTAAGATGGTTCGGATAACCGCCTCTAATGGATTGAGTCTTAAATTCGAGGTTGATAGGATTGCATTTAACCTCATCGCAAGCAGACCAGTGGCTCTTGTATGGAAATTTTGGCACTAAATGAGGTGACGGGAGTTAGATTAACAAATAACATTTCATCCCTTTGAATCTATTCACACTATTTGCTTATTGTAGTAACTGTTACTTATTATAACAAGAAAACAAAACATTTACTCTGTGTTGTCGGAGTAGACAAGCACATGGACAAAAAATAATTCGAAAAAAGGTATTTTATTTACTCTTAATATTAATTGATGAAAGCCAATCTGCACTTACATTTTCAATAAAGTTCTACAAACATAAGTTTGTAACTGATAACAGTTAAAGAGATTTGCAAAACAAAAAACTTAAGCCAGCCTTATTTGCCTCATACCATATCGATAAAAATACCTACTTGTAATGGCGCGGGAAGATGTGTGGGATGTGTGGGTCGTTTGTCGTGAGCTCGGGTTCAGGATAAATGTTCCCACGTGTGCGAGGTGTGGTCAACACGTTTCATTGTCTTCTAGAGTACAGGGTAATGCAATTTTATCTAATAGTCGTTTTCTTATGTTGATCATTGGAGAATGACACGGACCACGGACCCTTTTCTACTGGTAGTGATTAAAATGTAAGTATATGCGTCAGTCACAAACCATGAGTGAACTGTAGTGTTCACACAAAAACGGTCCGATTATACAACTACGCACTCTGCATGCTTTAAGCTGCCGGCAGGAGGCAGCGACTTCAAGCAGTTTGCTTTTGGTCAGTCTTAGATAAATAAAAGCCAGTAAGAAGTGCTTAGCATTAATCTGATACTCAAAAAAGTGGTAGCACTGTAATTCCCGGCGCGCACTAGGCAGCCAAAATTATGTAAGATAGGTATTAAGAATAAGAATAATTTATTCCATCATAAGTACAAATTTTTATTAAACAATAATAAATAGAAAATACAGCTACGACGGAAAGGTGGCGCACTCAGACTACGACGTGGTTGGTTTACAACCACAGCCTCTGATATTTCAGTGCGCTTCCAGTTGCGCGTGAGCCTATGAGCGGCGCGGCTTGCTCCGATAAATAATTTTTAGTTTTACAGCGTGATAACTCGAATTTTGCACGGAAACAACAACTACAAGATTTAAACTAAAAAAAGGACTTCTAAGTTCTAACAAGAATAAATACAATTATAATAACAAAAAAAAATTGTGAAAATTTCTTATATTCGTGGCTGTTTATATGCACGGGCTCCCATACAAAGTCATCATATTTGTTTGGCTGCCTACTGCGAGGGTTATAGTGGTTATCATTAACAGCCAACTAATCCCGTAGCAGTGTAATCCGCTGACCAATATCCGCAACATCGAGCGGGCTATCGGCCGCTCCTATCCACGACCAACGATCGGAAACCGATTACCATTCTTTGTGTTTCAATGGACGGCATCGTTTGATATCGATTTTTAAATGGCTTTTTTGTTCGGCTGCGAACTTTAATACATGAACGGCGTAGCAATTTCCTCGTAATGGACTAAGCCTAGTGTTTTTTATGTATTATAGTTTAAAAGTTGGCCGTAAAGTTGAAGTAACTTTGAAGTTTGCAAGTCTGGTGCAGTAGCAATTTAAGCTGTATTTATTCAGCTAGTACTGCTGTGATATCAACATTTGTAATCACATTCAATAAAAAGTCATATTATTATTAATTATTTAATCGTATCAACCAACAGCTTCTTTGACGAAAGTTGAAACTTTAGCTGTTTCACGACACTAAAATAAACTTAAAATCCTGCTCTAGCTAAAAACCCATTATTTTATTAGTACCGAATTCTACAATCGTATGGTCCCTCAGTGCTTTTGTAGAGGCACTGGAGGCCGGGCCTCGGCTCCTGAAAGGCTGTGAATCGATTTAAACTTAAGCCATCATTAATACATGCGCATTGGAAACCTTCTTTATAACGAACGATAAGATAATGGTCGTAGGATATGTTTTTCATTTATAGGTTTATTTTCACATGACACAAATATGTATACGTTTCCATTTCATTGGCACGCTCTACAGCATAAACGGCTTAATGGTTTATCACATAGGAGGAAATCCCCCTAACTCTTGAATATCCCCGGACATTCTTAAAAAAAATGTTTATAATAACATGCCAGTCCAGCGAAATATTGTGATAATTTTAATGTTTAATTCAGCTTTATTTAGGTTTTTATATAGTTATCTTTATACTGACCAAATTTTAATGGTTAGAAAAAGTGTCTGACATTCTTGCAGTTTTTGGAAACTACGGATCCGGATTACCTCCGAACATATCCTGAAATAGGACATATCCCTAGAAACTAGTAACAATTGAGTACAAATAAATAGCATAAGATTTTTAGTACAGTTGAAATGTATAATAAAAATGTAAATAAAATAAATATAAACTGAGTAAAGGTTAATTAAAAGAAGGAAGTGTTTTCTTCTAAAATTCACGTAATTACCTAAGTCGTAAGTCGTCAAATGTAAATAATCGAAAGCTGCAAAGGGAAGGCGGGCGGCGCGAAACTTTGCAGAACTATCAACTATTTACTATTGTTCTATTATCGAAGTTAATGCCAATTTACTGACAATTAAAACTAACTTCCAATTAGTTTTCTATAGCTTAACTAAAGTTTGGAAATAATCTTTAATAGTTAGTTATATAAACGGATTTGTTGCCGTGGGACAAAGATAATAGTTAGTTTCAATAAGACAAGCATTTATGCTAGACATGGCTGCAATTACCAATACACACACAGACCGAGGACAGAAATTCAAACTCATCATCTAAATTGCTGCCTCTCTGAGCATCAAACCATGAACCTTTGGGACGGCGTTTGGGCGTAGTGAACATTGTGCCAAACGGATCGTCAAAGTATGGACATTGTTTTCAATCTGTGAAATGATTTTTTTTATTTATTAATTAATTATTGGAGACTTTGTCTCTGAGCGACCACATCGTATCGTTTAACAAATTGAAATACAACATCTATAAAAATATACAGTCAACTAATTCAAACACAAATCAGCTAATTTGACTAGCATTCTGGCTCCCTCCGACATCGGAAGAAACAGAATGCTATTCAAACAGCCAACATCAAACAATCTGTTCCTCAAATATAGGGTTCTGAATGTTCCATACCGGACACAAAGTAGGTAATTAAACTTTTGATAGCTTTATGCAACTATTATAGTCAATGCAAACATTTTTATTTGGAGAACATAAATTATCCTGCAAATCGTAAAATTGTGACAAGAACGATGAAATTCTTATAACTGTTTACATTACTCGCGGCTCTGTCGGCCGAGGACACGTGGAGTGCCATCGATTCCTCAAATTAAGACGTTCACATTGACCTGAACTCGAGAAACTGTTACCCCAGCCACTTTGTACATTATCATTTTGATGTTGAATTCAATTACAGAGTTCACAACCTGAACCGGCTAACATTGTTATCCTAGAATACGGGATCATCTCGTGGGATAACTTCTAGTATGGAAACTACTGAGCCGATTTAAATGGAACTTAGTATGATGTTAAAGTATTTTTCGGACATATTTATAAAATAATTATCGACCCGGAAAACGGTTTTGTTCCTGCGGGATAACAGGTCAAAGTTAATTATGGAAAGTTGGAAACGACTTGACCGATTTAAATGAAACTTGGCATATTTAAAGATTATATCGACGAGGCCTGATCTAAACACTTTTTTACCAAGTTAAAGATTTACCGAAACGAAGCGAAATCAGGCAGCTGTAATAATTACGAACTTTTGACGGACGGCAAAAGTCGGATTCGTCTACAAGATCATAATTTAGTTTACTAAAAACAATTTTCAAATTCCAACCCTGTCGTTCAAATGTATACCTACTCGTAATATTTTAACAGAGTTTCAAACTCTTGATCGGATTTTGCAAGATAGTGTTCTGATATTGGCATTCCGAGCTATCATCGGGGCTAGAGATTCTTGTGGAAATTACGGAAAGATATTGCATTCTACGTTGCTTCAACTAACTGAAAAAAGGGGTGGGAGCAATCTCTGTAGGTTGAAGTTTAATAAAACCTTATGCTGATTTTATCTAGAGTGTGAATGGTTAATAAAATAATAATTAGGTGCCCAGTAAAAAAGATCTAGTTAGAATGAATCGAGTGGGCTTAAACTACTTTACTAAAAGTTATTTGAATATAGATGGTACCTCCATTACCATTTCTACGAAAAGTAGTTTATAGTTTGTGACAGAAATAACTTTCTTTTTCTATGGGAAAAGTGACACATACCTATTGATATTTGATTAAGAAGTGATTTGTTATCACAGGCCTTGCCGACGGGCTACAAAATAAACTTAGGCTTTTGAGATATCCCTACAGCAATGATATTTTAACTTTTTTATACCTAAGAATATATACCTACGCCTTACAGTATTCTTTCTTCGCGATATTGAAGCCTTTTTGACGTAGGTACACACAGCCACAAATAAAGTAAGACTGAACGTGTATACCTACATTACCAATGCCAGATTAATTTAAGTATAATGATCACGGTCTTAAACAAATCAGTAGGTATCTAGTAGGTCCAGGCACGTGTAGCCGTCGACAGTAGACAATCTAGACGACGCGAGGGCGCTTTACCGGTCGTTAATTTGTCAACCGCTTACGTATGAATCGTAAGTGTTGGCTGCACGTGTACTCACTATGTTTGCACGTGTTTCTAGTATGGGTGGTGTCAGACATATGTATTATTTGTTGTTTTGTGGTCATGGAAGGGTACAAGGTCAGCAGCTAGGTCTAGATGCGAAGATATTTATTTTATAGGACTTACATGAAAGTCTCATCAAGTCTACAAAAAATATCTGTTTGTTAAATTTTGTAATGTCCAAATATTCGTAAGAACATAAGTTAATTATTAGGTAACAATCTTATAATTTTCGTACCCTTAATTTTCCTTACCTATCGCCTTTACCCACCGTCCCTTCAGAATTGTTTAACAACGCCCCTTTACCGATATTCAGATGTTTATCAAATTCAATGTCGCTAAGAAAAGACGTAAAATAAGATATCGATGGAATAACAACAGTGTGGTGGCTCAATATTTATTTAGTTCCATTTGTCGGCAGGTCCAATTCAATAGTCGTCGTAGATTCAAATTCAAGAGATGCGCGGCGCGTGCCGGCCGGGCGACAGGAGCACCGTACAAATTGGAAAACGTTCGGTGCGAGTTATTAGAGGCAGCGGGGAAGGTAGCGTGCTGTTGTCAATGCTGGATAAGTGGACAACAACAATAACGCGCTGAGAGCGTGCATTTAGAAATACGCACCGTGGGCGCGGTACAAATCTTCGTGTGTAAAGGTCCTTAAGCAGCTACAAACTTAGCGACGTGGACTACGCTCAGTTAGTCGTTATCATGTCGTGGCTAGGTCAATAATCTGACGGATAATTACGTTTAAATTCGTTGACTGCACATTACTCTATCGGTCTGTTTATTCGTTACCAAAATGCTGTATATTTAATGCAATTGTTTATCTATAATTCCATTAAAAAATAGCTATCACAAACTCCGTTGTAAAGTCGTAACTTGAAGCATACTCGGGAAAACCGAAGCAACCCGCGTGGCCTTGGATCGCGACTACTATTGCGCAACAGCTAGGCTACCGCCGCCGCCGCCAGCCGATGACGAATGGCAACGGGTTACCTACCGCTACCCTACCTACTCTATCCGTCGTAATGGATCACCGGCCATTTGTTGCCTCCGCAGCGATGTACGGAGCACCGGAGTATGTTTCATTTAGATATTCATATTTGTTAGCTAGTCAAAAATTGTAGTACTAGTCGTCGTTAATTTTATTACAAACTGGCTGTTAAAAGTTTTCAAGAAAATACTAGGTAGGTATTTAATGACGTATCTTTATAATCCGGCAAGCTGTTTGGGCTATAGAGCGTGCTAAATAAATGGGCATTGGACATCCTTCTGACGCAATAGGGTAAAAATTAGTAGTTTCGTAGTACTGTGCAATTTTTAAACTGAAAAAAACATTAGATACTATATTTTACTTCCTTACATTGTTTTAACTGACTTACAACCTATGTGATAGGTACATGCTTAGTTATAAATATTGGTTTTTATAGATGTCAGCTTCAGAAAAGTAAAACAATATTCGGAACGTGTACACAACGTATACAATACGTAGTGGCGACGAAATAAAACAAACCACTCTCCATCTTTCTATTTATTACTCATAAATGGGAGACATTATTAGCAATATTGGGAACTTGACGAGTCATCGATAATATAATTCATTGAGCTGCAAAAATGAAAGCACTCGACCCAAGCAATACGCAATGCAAACATGCTCAACTTGTTCTGTTTCTAATAACACCTTCGTATATTCTAGGCCATTCTAACAGGTACTACGTGAATACATTAAATTTTATCATAGGTATTTATTGTTATGTGTCTTATAAACATTTCACAAAAAACGAGTTCCAAGTTGACGCAATCAGTAGAAACTTATTTACGTAGTTTTTATTTTAATCAGTCCACTCTATCAAAATGGGCTCTAACTTACGTGACTGACAGTTGGCGTGGTAAGCCATATTGAACAACAGTAAGTAGTCATTTATTTTAACCGAAATATAGATACACCGAAACGAAGCGAGGGCGGGTTCACTTATTTAAATTATAATCTTAAATGATGGAGTAATAGTTGTCTAGTATGTCATGACAACATTGTTTATTATTATCTGGCGTTATATTTTGGAATCAGATATGAAGTCTGCAATAGAGGAGTTCTCCAATGCTAACACTATCTATAAGATGCAGAATATCTATTTAGTTAGCATTTAATTTTACAGTATTTCGCATTAGAACGCGACGTAGCGGAAAACTTTCCCGAACTCATTAGCTGTACGAACAAGCCGTTACAACAAAGACTAATTTACAAAAGGAAAAAGTCTTGCAAAGGCTTTTTATTACAGAAGGGAACAAGGTTCGTTCGTTATTACATTGTTACCAAACTTCTACATTCGAAGGCTTGGGATTTGGAATTGAATTTGGAAAAATAATCAACTATGGTTGTGCGGCTCAGATTAGATGAGTCCTACTCAAGATATTTTTTTACTATTATTTACAGTCATATTTAAATTGAGACACTGCTCAAAAAGATTTGTTTTATGCGCAAAAAAATATTTTAGGAAGAACGTTACAGCAAATTTAGTTTTGGAATCTGTGTAACTAAAATGTATATTTTTATAGTTAGTAATTTGGTACACACTGTCTAAACTATTTCTGACGGTACTGACATTGATATAGGCATGTATTTCAAATTGCCTAGTTCAAAAATCAAATTAACCCATCAAGAGCTACAAAGTTAGTAATTACAGTCATACACCGTTAATTTATTAACAGAAGCTAATTACTTGTAACATGCAATGTTGGTAAATTAATCATATTCGATTAACCTCCGTATTTAGCATCAATGTTGAGACGATTATAAGCTGAATACATAATGTTCATACGTGTTGGTTAAGTTAGTTACATTAACTTGACTAGTCTACGACCCCACTTTGCTTCAAGAAACTCGAGTGATTAATAGAAGGCCAAAAATCCTTCCTAACCCTTCCTATTTCATAGTTTTTCATTATGTTTATGACTAACAAAATGAATTTCTTTTGTCTGATAAATTCCGGATTTGATTTGAAAAGCCACATATTGTTATCATTGGCGTTACCTTCTTCGTGCCAGATAATTCTTCACTTTTAATGATAAACAAACACAACTAATCATTATGTTTGTATGTTAGTATGATTGATAGAACAAAGCGAGAATTAGGTAAATTTTTAATCACTTACATAGCTAATTGGGTTTAAATACTGGAGCGCTTGTTATTTTTCTTAAAATAGTTTTGTGTGTGATCTCGAGCCATGTATCTTGCTCATGTGGTAGCGTGGCTGGTGACCGCGTGTGTGTGTGTTTGTGCGCAAGAGGTGACTTTGTACGATGCGTACTTCGGAAAGCCCGTGACAGACAGACGGAACGAATTTCTATCGAATGTCGTTAACGGATCACTGTAATATGATTTAAATTACGTAAAACCCATCTAAAAAATCACGACAGTTGTCCTAAAACAATGAATTAATTTTATTGTTCAAGAATATAATATGTACTTCACAAAATGTTACAATTTCTTATTAACAAAAGAAGACATAATTATCTTATACAAACAATACATTGACCTTCGCAATTTCACTTAATGCAGCTTATGCACTGTGCCCGTGAGACCTTGCCGTAAGACCGAGGGTCGTCGAGTGGACGGTACGTGCACCAATCCGCACTATC
The DNA here is from genome assembly GCA_001278395.1 of Lerema accius. Taxonomy (NCBI): domain Eukaryota; kingdom Metazoa; phylum Arthropoda; class Insecta; order Lepidoptera; family Hesperiidae; genus Lerema; species Lerema accius. The sequence continues at coordinate 358,485 of LGAG01000386.1, forward strand.
CGTCGCGAGGAGCCACCCTCACACCGCTACCTCGACTGTTGCCACCGCGATTTGGAACAGGTATCGGTGTTATTTTGTAAACAGATGCTGTAGAATGGGAGGTGATTGCGTCTTTCTTTCACTAGATGATAGCTAGTCACATTAAGTCATTGACGAAATGGTCTTAAGTAATTCATTTCTCTAATTGTTTGACATTATAGTCGAGTCGATTTTTGATTCTGTAAAGTGTAAGGAAAGTAAAATTGTATGTGCTCATTGTTTTGCAGGCAATTCCCTGAGACCTGCAAGAGATGGAAGTCCACTGCCGTCGACCCGACACATAAGAACTACATTGCTTGGTGACGGGCACTTCAGAGATAAGACGTTCTCTTCACTGGCCACTGATGTATTTGTATTTTCATTTTCAGACAACGTGGATCTATTTTATTTGCGTAAGTTATTGCGCATTATGTTTATTTCAAAGAATTTAAATTACTTATCACAAGTTACAAGTAATTTTCAATTTACCTCTTAGTTCGATATGTGATCGTCAGCGATTGTTGCATCAACAATCAAGTTCCAAACTTGGCTGATCCCCGCTGCATCCCCATCACCGTGCAACGAGACGACCCGTTCCTACGACGAACCGGCATCAGGTGTATGAACCTCACCCGAGTTGAGACCTTCCAAGACTATGGATGCTTGCCCAACACCTTGCCAGCTGAGAGAGTAAGCAATAACTATAACTCCAGATGATTTGTAAAAATCGATCTATACCTAGATGACTTCATGTATTATTACAGTACAGCAGAGTTCCTCCGCTACTGGATCTATCAACAGTTTATGGTAATACGGAAGATAGATCGAGGCTGATCAGAAACAACACAGGTGGACTGCTAGCCTACAGAATGGAAGGAGACCGCGAGGTGCCAGCGGGACAGTCACCTTTCTGTCTTGGCAACAAACCAGCAAATTTGGAAATATCCTGCTATGACTATGGTTTGTTAGCTTTTGTTGATACTGATATCATTCTAAATTTGGCGCAAGTTTTACATTTAGTTAATAATTGCAGCGCAAGTGCTGCCCATACAGATACTGTAAGATTTGTTTTGAACAATTCTTATTAGGTCTTCGACCCTAATATAATGTCAGCAACGCAAAGTCCGTGTGAAAATCGCTGGTAGGGTAAACAACCCAATTATCAGCACTTTAAGAGTTGGCCATGACTTAAGGCCATTTATCACATTGAAAAAACCTTTTTCCACCCGTTATGACATGTTTTCTACTTTCAATATTTAATCAATAGGATGATATTAAAAATAAAAATTGTTTATCTTAATCCAATTTTTTTTGTAGATAGGCAAGAGTAAAAAATTACTATCTGCCCATTTACTAGCACCATTATCACCAATTAATAGCATAGAGTGC
>LGAG01000386.1:363810-383317 GCA_001278395.1 Lerema accius
AAATTTATTTTTTACTTTTTAGTTAATTTGAAGTCGGTTTTTTTTTTTGTTAAGAATAATTCTCGAACCTACACATTTAATAAAAATAATATAATTGAAACTTATTATAAGGAAGATTAAATCGAAATTTTCTTTTCATTCTCCTTTTCATTGGTAAGTACTTGTCTAAAAGATTACCAATACTTGTTTTATAATTATGTATAACGTTGCTTTTTTGTTAAATTACCTATTTAAGTAGCCGACTCGCAGTATCTGTAATATACTCTAAATTTTTTGTAATTAAAAATTATTATAATTCATACCTTAAGTGGATTGATAATGAGGATTGCCATATTTGATGCGTAATTTTTTACTTCTGTGGATACGAGAGTACGGTGTGCCTATAAAAGAAGGTAAAAAGTTCGACTAGTCTTGATGCTATAGCTGGGCTGCTGTATGTAGCTGGCTTGATGCTATATTGGGTTAAGCAGAAGTGTTCAGCCCGCTTTCTGCATTAACCTTCAATCACGCAATTGGTTGCTCAACCGCAAATATTCATTGTTCTGCAGAATGTGCACTGTGCCCGTGAGACCCTGCCGGAAGACCGAGGGTCGCCGAGTTGATGGCACGTGCACCAATCCGCACTACCCGTCGAAAGGAGCCACCCTCACACCGCTACCTCGACTGTTACCGGCTAGATTTGGAGCAGGTATACATACATGATTTTGTAATAGACAGGCGACTTCAATCCAATCCTACTCAACATCATTTAGTATCTCATGGTAAGGTCAAGGCGATCACAATAAATAAGTATATAATCCTTAAAATCTCTCAACAGATAAAGGAGACAGTTTAATGCTGATGTATTAGGACTATGAAGATAATGCTAAGATTAATAGACAAAAACTACTTGAGTAATCATGTTTTGGTGCTTCAATTGGAGTACGACTTCGCCAATCTCGTTATCTTATAACATGTATGTAAACATGTATTGTTTTGTAGGTAATAGCCTGAGACCTGCCAAAGACGGAACCCCTCTACCATCAACAAGACACATAAGAACCACGTTGGAGGGTGACGGACATTTTAGAAGCAAGACCTTCTCCGCACTGGCCACTGACATCACTGTATTCACTGTCGTTGATAGCGCCGATTTGTTTTACGTCCGTAAGTTACCTTTACCATCTTGTGACGATCATAAGTTTCTAAGTAATCAAAGAAGTTAGTTAACAGATAGGGCATATAAATAAATTATGCTTAATTTATATCCTAGTTGGATACGCGGCAGTCAGTGATTGTTGCATTAACAACCAAATACCAAACACGCTGGATCCTCGTTGCATCCCTATACCGGTTCAGCAAGACGACCCATTCCTGCGGCGTACTGGCATCCGCTGCATGAACCTCACCAGAGTCGAGACCTTCCAGGATCACGGATGCGTCCCTAACACCTTGCCAGCCGAGAGAGTAAGCTATAACAATTGATAATACATACTTCTACTACTAACATTAAATTTTGTTTAACTGTTCATAATCCCTTAACAATCTTACTGCGTAAGGTAAGTATCATCGATAAATGAACATGAAAATTTTTTATTTGCCCTATACCTTATCGGCAAAAATTTCATATCGCTGTAACATTCTCCTTTCTCAATAAACAATAGAGAAAGAAACAGGTAGAGTTGCGTTTGCTTTGTGTTTCGTGCGGATTTTGTTATTTACAATGTTCAATTGTACGGAGGATAAACAGCATTCGAAATCGAAACGTTCCTTCCGATATTATTTACTTTATAATATTCGACGTTTATCTGATAGGTTTTTCATGTTGAAAAAGATTTTAGATAGCTACAAGTTAGGTAGCAATCGACAGCTGGGGCCTAACTTGATGCCGAAGACAACTATAACATTGATGTCAACACGATTTGTTTGAACGCTGATCCATGTTAGTCTGTGCCCAAAAATTAATAGAACACCCTAGAATTCAAATAGGTCGTGGTTGAACTCGTGTGTGTAGACTGTACGCACATTGATCTCTCTAATTCCTCCTTCTTCTTCTTATTTCTTCTAGTACAACAGAGTTCCACCCTTATTGGAACTATCACCAGTGTACGGGAACACAGAACTGAGGTCTAGGCTCATCAGAAACAACACAGGAGGACAGTTGGCCTACAGAATGGAAGGAGACCGCGAGGTGCCAGCGGGACAGTCACCTTTCTGTGCTGGAAATAAGCCGCAAAATTTGGAAGTCGTCTGCTATGATTTTGGTTCGTTGAATTTTATTTCGAATAGAATGAACACTGCATATGTTCAGAAAGTAATGAAGCTATTAATTTTGTTCGATATCCATCTTTAATATAAGTATCTTATCTTAAAGATAAGTTTTGTTTGAGTTCTTTCCTCCTTCAATAAAGCAGTGGTTGTAAGGAGTAACTTTATAAACCTAAGACGTTATAGACTTAAAAACTTACTGGTACTATTTAGGTACCCTACTACTTTAGTCGTGTTTTTTTCATATACTATTAATTGTTACTTGTATGTAATTATTATTGTTTTGTTTTATATAGGAGACAACTTGAACACGAATGTGGTACCAGGCTCAATCCTCACAGCCTTGTGGTTCTTCAGGGAACATAACCGACTAGCTCGTAAGCTGGCCATCATCAACCCGTGCTGGGATGACGAGCAACTGTTCGAAACTGCTCGGAAGATCAATATCGCACAGTATCAGTACATAATCTACTATGAACTAATGCCTGTATTAATTGGTATGTTTCATAAAATTGTAATAATAATTTATATTAATAACTAGAAATCGCCGGCTTCTCCGTCCGCGTAATTTTCCGTTTTTGGAATATTTTTTTTTGCTGCTCCTCCTATTCATCTTAGCATGGTGTTATATAGCCTATAGACTTCCTCGATAAATGAACTATCTTACACTAAAAGAAATTTTCAAATCGATCCAGTAGTTCCTGAGATTAGCGCGTTCAAACAAACTCTTCAGCTTATATATTAGTATAAATTAAAAAGGATTATAGATATTCATGTTTATTTTACAGGCTATGAAAATGCGTTAGCTTCTGGAGTCATACATAAAACGAAAGGCTATGTAAACGATTTTGATCCCAAGTCTGTACCAGGTGTTTATCACGAATATATATTGGGATATCGATCATTTCACACTTTCAACCCAGGAACTGCAGAGTGAGTTACGCTCAATGTTATCTTCATGAGGAAATAATAGATTTAAGTAACTTATAAGCGATTTTAGCAATTGGCAAACTTCAAATGCAAGTGACGTAATCTTCATTTGGATGAAAAGGTGGAAAAACTTGGAAATTAATATCCATTCGTCTGGAAAGACTGAGTTCAAAATTATAAATCCGTTTGTGAATTCATTACATCATGAAAGAACTCGCCGATATCATAACGAATCAGTATTAAAACAGCATTTACAGGCTAATTTAGATTACTTCAGGTACATTACATACCTAAATAGCAACTAATGTTTTCTGTGTTGACAGTTTATACAGGAACGGCACGTACATTGGCAGCAGAACTGTGGTAGACGACGTCTTAAGGGGCGGGATTATGCCTCTGAACAACACAGAGGCCGACCTCACTTTCCGAGCCATGTATCAGCCTTCTGACAAAGTAGATTACGTCTTGGATCCAGATGTTGGTATTCCTCGTATTCAAATGTGACTATAAATGCTGTGTGGTAGTCAATCTGTACTATACTCGTGTTTACAGTTTGGGAATCGCATCTTAGGAGAATTGCAAGCGGCAAGTGACATTGGCGCCATTGATATGATGCGTGGTCGCGATGCTGGTGTGCCGCCGTACAATGAGTACCGCAAGTTATGCGGCATGAAGCCAGCTAAAACATTCAAGGATCTACATGACGCTTTCAGTGATGAGGTAAGGATAACAAAACATTTAAAATATGTCCAGAATTAATTACATACAAATTCTTTGCTATATTAAGTTTGATCGACTGTGATCATACAAACAAGGGCAATAAATAATGTCTGAATTTTAATAACTTTTGACAGAAAATAGTATTCCTAAGCCGCTTGTATGAAGATGTGGATGACGTGGAACTAATGACAGCTATAAAACACGAGCGTCACATCCCGGGCGCCTTCGTGGGACCCACTTTCTACTGTATCATGACACACAACCTCCTGCTGTGGAGACATTCCGATAAATTCTTCTTCGAGCATGGAGGCTTTCCTGCTGCTTTAACTGAACGTAAGTTTGGAGGCGTCTTTTGCAAGTATCGAGCAGATCTTTATGTTTAGAAAATCTAAAAATTTAACTCAATATTTCTGCCCTTTCCACAGGTCAGTTGATGGAAATTAAAAAGACGAGTATCGCCAGGATTGTCTGTAACAATGGCGTGGGAGTAGAAGAAGTACTCCCTCATGGTTTTCTGAAAATAGATAAGTGGTAGGTATTTCAATGTACTTTGTAATTGTTGGCATGTTTAATTGTGACTATTGATGTTAGTGACTTTATATGATTTTCTTTTCCAGGAATGATTTTGTACCGTGTGACCAGATCCCGGAAATAGACCTGAGCGCGTGGAAGGATGACAGTGACAACGTGTCATGTGTAGAAAAAGATGGAAGAAATAGAAATTTGAAGAAGTAATAGGTTACAAAACTAATAGTAGCAGAATACTTTCTGATTATTCCTTTTTTATGAAATAAACATGATTTTAAGACGTCTATGAAGTTTAATTACATTGCATAAACATATGGAAATATTTTGATGTTGTTACTTATTTTACACATTTGATACTCACAGCCCGAATTGATACATTCATTTACTCATTAGTGTTCTTAGCGTCTGAGCTATACAACCGTGTTCTAGAATTCTATAGAACGTTCGATCGATTAATCATGTATTGATTAACTGTAAGTTGTAGCGAACAATATAATGATTATTGACGCGTGCTAGTGTCGGTTGCATGCGCCGGCGCCGATTCTTCACCTCATAATAAATGTCTGTTACTAAATTATTCACATCCGTTTCTAAACAATCTCGCGGCATGCGCAATTTATTATATTTTTTAATTCAATTGTATTAGGTGTTAAAATACGTGCAGAAGAATGATAATATCATGATGCTTTTTATATCGTTATGAAAATTCGATTTTTTTACTTTAGTAACCGCTGCAATGGTTAGCGGCTCGTCAAACGAGTAATACTAGTCTAGGGTTAACATTATACACTTACCTACAATTAGTTAATTATAAAGAAAGAAAACGCGTCTATTTAAGGCAAAATAATTAAACACATTATGGAAAGAATAGATCTATACAACTTAATAAAATTGAAGTTTCTGTTTGTATTATTAAAATAACCGCTTTTGACTTGCATACTTAAGTATACACGGTACACGTACCAAAGTTACATTTTTTAAAACTTTTGTCTGTCTGTCTATCTGACTGTTTGTTCCGGCTAATCTCTGAAACGGCTGGCCCGATCTTGACAGGACTTTCACTGGCGGGTAGATGATGTAATAAGGAGTAACTTAGGCTACTTTTTTACTTTCTGTTCGGCATAGAATATGTCTATAATGTAGGGTTAAATGGTGGATCCATGACGGATGTTCAAAATAATACACCGTGCACTTGGCTATGGCCTCTACTTAATTAAATAAAAGGAAATCACGATAAACCAAACGACGATTAGCGCGATTCAATTAGATTTAAAGTGGTGAAAACGGAGCGAGTTTGGCACCGCAAGAGTCATGGCGTTAAAGGTTTGGCGAAAAACAATGCGACACTGCGACAAATACATAACGTTGAAAAGCATATTTGGGCAAAATTTGTGTTATTAAGCATATTTGGGCAAAATAAAGTGAATCAGTGAAGGTGGTAAATTTTCATGCGTTAAGCCTTCGGTCTCGGTTGTTATCGTCAGATAATAGTCGTTTAGTCATCACTAGGTACTTCTACATACCTAAATTTATTTATTTATTTGTTTAACTTTATTGCACATTTATGTGTACAATAATAATAATCTTCGATTGAGAGTTCAGCAACTTACTGGATACTTCAATTATGAGGAAATTTGTTCAATAAAAAATCCTTAATCGAAAACAAATCGTATAATCGTATAAGCTCTATGGAGACTGATTATACGTCATTGTTAATAGCAGGTATTCTCAAACGTCACATTAATGCTAAGTCTTATTCAATTGTCGGGATGCCTTAATCTTTTTTTACTTTGTACATAATAATAATAACGTGTATCGTGAATACGCAAACAATCAATTTCTTGTAAGTAAGCAGTAATTATTCGGCAATCATTTATACATATAAACCAGTAACTCAGTGAGCAAAATATATAATGAGTGAATAATAATTTCCATATCCACTGTTGGTTAGTGTGCAGTGGACGAAGCAGACATGTGGACACATTCGGTGTTCTGTCTAGCGTTCTTACAATTAGTTCTCGGTCAGGTAACGTATGATGCGTTCTTTGGTAAACCTGTCACCAACGAGCGACGCGATGAGCTAGCGGCACTCAATTTGACAAGGTATGTAATAGATCTTCGTATGTATGCATATCAAATAAGCTAACGCCATACCATATAATTCTAAATCGATCCAGGGGCTTCGTTTCGGAGCGGTTATAATATGTACGTCATTTTCTTAGGCACGCTCTTTAGCTCAAACGGTTTGAGTTTTACAAGATGTATGTCATTAGATTCATCTCTATAGTAGGAGTGACATAGGCTACATATTTATTAATAGGGGGAGAGCCCCTATTTTCAGCAATTGAGTATCTAGTTTTTCGATTAAAAACTATTAGTTCTTTTAAATTATCATATAGGAAATGATTTGAATAACCCTAAGGGCTTTAAATATATGTGGTGTTTAACGGGATCTTTCTTGAATACAGGAGTAATGTAAATACATATATGATACTAATGAGAATATAATAAACAGGCCATGCACGATAACAGTTCGGAGATGCAGACATGATGAAGGTCGCAGGGTGGATGGGACCTGCGCTAACCCCAAATATCCCCCGCGGGGAGGATCCCCAACACCATTGCTAAGATTGCTGCCGGCCCACTATGGCATAGGTGAACTACAATCTTCTAATTTAAAGGCTATTAGCAATACTATGGTCGACAACATTGACAGGGAATTCATTGTCTATTAAATCTATAAAGTACTACGTGTATGCGTTTATCCGCTCTACAACCCAAATAGATTCACAGGTTACAACGTGTAAGATGTCACTAGATTCGTTTCTATTATAAAAGTAACATCATCATGGGCTGGGCTCGAGCCTTCTCTTCAACTTGAGGGATACAGGCCATAGTCAGTCGCGTTTATTTCCGAGTGACTATTAGTTTGGTGATTTCCAGGGAATACTCTTCGCCCAGCTATGAACGGGTCGGAGCTGCCGTCGAGTCGGCTGCTGCGAACCAAGATACTAAGCGACGGCTACCCCGTCGACCACGTGTTCACCACTCTCTCTACACATGTCTTCGTCTTCTCCATCGTCGACTCTGCTGATTTGACCGTACTGCGTAAGTATGGCACAGAGCATAGACTATATGCAACGTTGAGTATAGTCAAAGCAAATACTGTCATTCCGTTTTAGGTACTTACACATCACTTACAACCGAAAAAGCAATAATTATACGTTGTATTGCAAGCATGCATGAGTCTGATGCATGCAAATTCCGACGCTAGAAAAACGAAAAAAAATGCCCAATAAAGTCGTCTTTGCCTTATTCTGTTTCTCGTGTTGTAATTTAATATCATTTCATATAACCTTAAAGATAATTCTAAGAAACATCTTTAATCGCGGCTGAACGTAAAAATCAGCAAAGTTAATTAATTAATCGACGTTTTTACGCTTCACTGAAACGAAAAACACATGACGCTTTGTTCCACGTTATGAACAGATTACATTATCTTATAATCAAACTGTTTCGATTGAACGATAAATTACAGCTTGAAACAATTATTTATAAAATTATCATCCAATTGCGAGTGAAATCGAGCCGCTAGCTTCCAAACTGCTAATTAAAATCTTATTGTTATGAACATTCCAGACTACTTCATTTGCCTTGTGGAATTATGAAGGTATTATTTACTACTTTTAGTGAACGCCCTAAGCCTAAACATAATATTTTATGGTTGCTAATAATATGTTTTATTCAATGCTGCCATTCCTAATTACTAGTAGACGTGACAATAACAACAAAAAACACGACTACTTTCGACAGAATTAAAAAGTATATCAAAAATATTTATTTGTAACAATGACTATTAGTACCATAATAATTACCAGCTGCTATGTTGTCCATGCAGTCATATAGCAATGGTCCAATTTGACCAACTTCTTAACCTTTACAACTTATTTGCCAAAAATACAGACAATCCAGTTTATGATGGAGCTATGATTCAACTGTTGCAGTTCGCTACGCTGTGGCCAGTGACTGTTGCCTGGGCAACACGCCAAACAGAGAGGACCCCACTTGCATCCCTATCCCGGTACCCCAGGACGATCCGTATCTTCGTCGCACCGGCATCAGGTGCATGAACCTGACGAGATTCACCACGTATCAGGATCTTGGCTGCGCTCCTCGGACGTTACCGGCTGAACGCGTAAGTTGGTTTGGTAACCAGGTGTTAATAAACCAATCTCAGTCTGAGACCGATATCTAATCATTTTTATGTAATGAGCATAGTAAAAGAGCTTACATTGCGACCGTCACCTGCTGCCAGTAGACAGTGGAAAGCATGTGAGTTAGGAATGTTAGTGTAGGTTAGTTGTGTTAGTAATCATTGCTATTAGCCCCATTCGATGGCTTAAAGAAGCATTGTCGTCTTTCAGTAAACAGAATTGCCTCTTGTGTAAGTCTTGTGTACTCTGATTCATACGCCCCCCAACTGGAACACGACTTTTTGAAACTGTTTTAAACTATTGCAAACACATTTTCTGTTTAACCATTATTTGAATTTAGTATGCACTGCCAACGCCGCTGCTGGACCTCTCAGTAGTGTACGGGTACACGGAGGAGAGGTCCCGGGAGATCAGGACCTTCTCGAGAGGTCTCTTGAGGTCTGAGGAGCGAGGAGGCGTGGAGCGGCCACCGGGGACCGCGGCAATCTGCGTCAACAACAGACGACCTGTTGAGAACGCTTGCTATGAGTATGGTGAGATTGCATATCACATTAGATAGTTTTAGAGTCCATGAGGGTTTTTGAAACCTCGTGTGTTTTATTGGTCGCATTCGTCGTTGTACAAAGCGATGTGGACGGAAATTAAACGCGCTTGACGCATTTGTATGTAAACGAGCATTGACAGCCTATTCATAAAATGTCATGCTCTTATATGCTCTGATTCCATTTAATAGATTTAAACTTTAAACTAACACCCCTTTAGCACAATGGTGACGTGATGGTTATCATAATCTAACTGCCGTTTAAAGGCCCGGTCGGCAGCTGAAGCAGTCGGCGTGCGCGGTTGTAGTGATTGTATGAACGGACTGTGTGATACTGGTAATTTGTATACCGACACCGACTACTTTGATTTTCTCGTCTTTGACTTATTTTCTCATTTCAAGAAACTAACAACTCTACTAATATAATCTAACGATATTCGATGTTCCGCTGTCTGCAGGTGACTCTTACGACGGCAATGTTTTATCCGGTATCTACCTAACTGCGATGTGGTTCTATCGAGAACACAACCGGCTGGCTCGCCGGCTAGCTATCATCAATCCTTGTTGGGATGATGAGAAACTGTTTGAAACCGCACGACAGATTAACATCGCGCAGTGGCAGTACATAGTGTACTATGAACTGATGGCAGAGTTACTTGGTAAGAGCTTAGTACAGATTACTAAATGTAACGGCAAAGAATAGCATGCTTTATTATAAATGTTCTGTTTAGCTGAAGCAAGGACTTATGAGTTCAATTTTCAAATCACTTAAATCGAAAAATTATGAGAAAATGTATTTTTGTCATAACACATTTAAGATAACATGTCACTGACCATATTTTCTTTAGACATTTATTTCTTAGAATCAAGTCTTTGTGGCGTGACACACTAATGTTTATCAGCGTTCATATAGTGTATTTATAGATGCCTCTACTTCGTGCCGTGTGTGTAGCAAGGTTTTCTTTGAATTCATTTCTTATTCCTCTTATCGTTATCATTATTATTTTATGTATTTTACAGGCAGAAAAAATGCTCTAGAAGCCGGTATAATATACGACACGAATGGATTTGTAAACGATTTCGATCCGAAGTTGGAACCTGGCGTGTTCCATGAATACCTTGTTGGTGTTCGTTGGTTCCACACCTTCCAAGATGGCCGAACTGAGTTAGTATCATTGTTTTTAATATAAAATTTTACTTTTACGATTTAGTACTACACAAAAGATAAAAAGTTTTTATAAAGTCATGGTTTTTTTTTATAAAATTTCTTATCGTTAACAAGAATTTTCCTGACAATTTAAGTTCTTATTTTAAGTTAGTACCTACAAGAAATGAAAAAGCACAGAACGCTGGAAATTAAGTTTTAACTACTGTTCTTTTTTATCTTTAAAAATATCTTATTATCTATTTAATAATAATTTAATCATTGTTTACTTGATTTGTATCTAAGAGTCAACAGGTTACGATGTTTATCAATGCTCAATCGGGTGTAATATACCAATCTTAACATTATTTCTCAGTCTATACAGCAACAAAGGCAGATACCTCGGCACACGTACGCTGGTGGACGATGAGTTCCGAAGCGGTATCCTGGAGGTCAACAACACGGAAGCTGACCTCACTCAGGGCGCTTTCAGACAACCTTCGGCTAAATTCGACTATGTTATAGAACCTGATGTAAGTTACCAGTACCTTAAGATATGGTTTAAAACTTAACTTAAAATTATAGCAACGGGAATGGTTTCCCCTTTTTTTGATTAAGTCACGTCTTCTGTCGTGAAGATAACCAAACGAAATTGTCTCGTTATACTTGTTATATTATATCATCATCGCAACCCATAACTGTCCCACTGCTGGGCTCGGGTTTCCTCTCACCGTGTGAGGGGTACAAGCCATAGGCCAGGTGCTGGCCCAGTGCAGATTGGCAGACTTCACGCACCTTTGAGAACTTTAGAACTCTCAGGTGTACAGGTTTCCTCACGATGTTTCCCTTCATAATCATCCTTCTGCAAGTGATAATTAGTATCTAATACGCATATAACTTTTTAAATAAGAGGTGCGTGCCGGTCAGTTTGAACCCAGGAACTCACGTTTGAGAGACCATCGTTCAAACCACTAGGTTATCACTACACTATATTATATATCATCATTTTATGTTGTTATATTATGACCAAACTTTTGGCTATTATACCCATTGGTATAATACCCCAGTATTTGCCTTTGGAAAGCATAAAATTTAAAGTCCTTGGAAATTGATGTTAAAGTTTAATCGCAATTGCGGTTTTTTAATTGTTATTCTCGGAAATTCCGCAATCGCTTACTTCCTAACTGTATAAAAGGATCAATCGTATCAGATTTTTCCAGATTTTTCTCTAAGCTGCCTTAAATCCGTTCTTTGAAGTATGATTCCAAGGATACCATTCAATTTATTATGTAAATATTAAAAATGGCTACTTCTGTTGTTGATCCAATGAGAATTTAAATGTTAATTAAGTAACTACGGGAAATGTTATTATAACATAATTTCCATACTTTTATACCATTCAGATGGAAAATAAAATATCTGTTTCAGCTCCTATTGTATATGCATCAATGGTCAGGTTACGTGAAGAATATAAAGTGGGACACGTTGGAGTTCCAATCCACAGTGGAACAGCGTGGCGAAGTATGCTTTAGACCTCCTCAGTTATGAGGAGTCTTGTGCTTGGAGTAATGGGGCATTAATAGTTGATACCAAGTTGGTGTTACAGATAGCCGAGCGTATTTTCGGCGAGTTACAAGCGGCGGCGGACGAGCCAGCGATCGACATAATGCGCGGCCGCGACCAAGGCCTGCAGCCCTACAACCAGTATCGCAAGCTGTGTGGCCTACCGTACGCTCACAAGTTCTCCGAGTTCGCGCATGAAATTTATCCTGACGTAATTTACCTCGCTTAATAATATTACGAAGCTATTATAGCTTATAAGCAATATCTAGCGTTAGATTACCGATGTGAATTTCTTTTTGCTTTTGTTCGCATAAAATTTATATATTTTTCTTATATTTTTTTGGTAGAAGAGTAGCAGGAGTTTAAGAAGGGTGGATGTCTTTGGAACGTATGTATATGTATGTCTGTTGGCATGCTCGACAGCTCAAACGGCTCAATGAATGGATGTATGTACGTGTACATCTCAAGTCATATTTTACTGAAGAACTTTCATTAACGAACAGACATAGACACGTTTATATTAATACTTCCAGAAACTAGAGCAAATGCGTCGTATCTACGGCAACGTAGACGACGTGGAGTTGATGCCAGCTATCTACAGTGAAAAGCTCATGCATGGCGCCTGGATGGGACCGACGCTGTTCTGCATCATGGCTCACAACTTGCTGCAGTGGAGGAAGTCCGACCGACACTTCTTTGAACACGGAGACTTGCCCGCATCCTTGACACTTCGTAAGATATTAGGATTGATTACCCTGATTTGCTGACGTCAGATTTAGAAAGCCAGTAGCCAGTCAGTATTCTACTGGATACATTTTAGGGAGTGTGCAATGCTTAAATTCCTCCTTCGAACGTTCCATTATATGACGACTATCCACTTTTGTAAAAAATATCTCACTGGTACGACAAAGCCGTATACCACGTCGTTTATATGAAGCATATTGAAAATTGTGTATTGCAGTCAGCATTCAAAATTGCAAGTATGACATAATAATGCTGGAACATCTGTAGCTATAATGTCTATATTATTTCAGCTCAACTTAACGAAATAAGACGAACTAGTATTGCAAGAATCCTGTGTGACAACGGAGACAGGGTTGACAGCATTCAGCCACATGCATTCGTTAATCCGGGAAAAGGGTAAGGATCAAAACTAACCCCTGTCCTAAACCTGTTTTTACATTTCAACCCTTAACGCAGTTGAAAATCCAGGGCTGTATTTTGCCACGTCTTTAAATTAAGTCTATAAATTATAATTATTTATCGAAGTTTAGTGTTTTATATCGAACTTATCTCAATTTTTACCCGACTGCATCTGAAGGAGGGTATTGTTTTTTGAGCGTATGTATATATGTCCATTTTTCTAGAACGCTGTACCGCAAAAACTATTCCACGGATAATAGAAAGAAAGAAAGAAACGTTTATTGGCATACATAATAAATACGAAAATAAATGTCAAGACAGTTACATAGGCTATAAAAATACTATAATAGAAGTGTATTCAATATGTTCTCCGTCGTTGAATTTTTTGGTTTAATGTTAATGGAATTGTATATTTCGTATTTCCAGGAATGAGATCGTATCTTGCAAAGAGATTCCCGGTATAGACCTGCACAAGTGGTCCGACCATCAATGTGCCCACGAACACAACTACGACTGGAGCCCTATCGAGGCGCTTAATAATTTTTTTAATCCAAGTAATTGACAGTCTTCTTTGATATGAGATAAACGTACTATTGTTTAGTTAATTACGTATGTAGGTATATTGGAGTTAAGATTTTTGAGAGTTACTTAGGATTTTTAAAAATAATATCACAGACCAAAAAATATATAGACGTACTCTTTGAAACCAAAATGCGTGGTAGGGAAAAATATAACGTTCATAACAAATGATAACGTTTCCAATGATAAAAAAAGAACAAAAAATTACCTCACTTTTTTGTTCTGAACACTGAGTCTATTATATTTTTTGGTCTGAGAATACCTACTATGTACTCGTAAATACTTATTATACAGAAAAATAATTATGTATTTGTTTGCTGAAGGTGTAGGAATAAATATTGTCTCAAACACTGGTGGTTTTCGTATCCACTTTCATTGAGAGTAGTTAATAAATGATTTAGTATTCGACGGTATTACATTCGTTATTCAGATCTCATAACATCCAGTCATAACACCCAAACTACTTGGATTGAACATGACGAAGCTATTTAAATGACGCTTTCTGTAAACGTGTTTATCATAACAGCGGTTCTAGTAAACACTCTCATTGACTCAAATATTATGTAAGAACCAGACACATACTCACTAAAAATGTCTCCAGTAGATATTTTAAGACCAAAAAGTATATATACCCAGTCTTCAGAACAAAAAAGTGAGGTCATCAGGTAATTTTTTTTATTGTTTACGATTTTCCGTACGTCAACGAGCATAGTCTGCCGCGCAAATGCATCGGGAAACGATATTATTTGTTAATAACGTAATGTTTTTTTACTTCGTTTTTTTTATTCCAAACGCGGAGTCTATATTATATTTCTTGGTCTGAGATAATTTGGTCCTAAAATTAATCCCGGAGTAAAAGTGAGCTGGTCAAAGCAAAGTTTTTCTTGTTTGAAGAATAATTAAGTCAAATATTATTACGGTAAGGACGCCTTCGTACTTACAAATTCATGAAGTTATGTTATCGTTGTCCAAAATAAATTCATCGACAGACATTATAAATTATCGATTGGTTTAGAATTACCTTCTAAGCAACTCCGAACCTTTTGAAATCGTACGCTTCTAAGATGTCGTTATACATCAAATATTCTTGAAACGCATCTCAGGCTACTAATATAATATTATCAGCCGGTATTTTCAATACCAAGCGAAGAATTCTTATTACCTTACGGTTCTTATACGATAAATTTTATTTACGGTACCTACTTTTATATTACACGTTTTATTAAAGTACATATTATTATTATTATGGTATTAGGTATCTGGATAGGTTTATTATATCACGAATTCGTGGACAAACAACGTGGTTGCTTTCAAAGCTTTGCAATGCAAAACATGTGTATTCTTATAACCAAGGAGACCTATAGAGTAGGTATTTCACCACGCTGCTCCACTGTGAATCGGTGAAGAAATGACTGGTAAAATCAAGTATTGAAGTTGTTATGTAATCTAAAAGACCAACACGTACTTCTATTTACGTGCCCTCTGAAGCACGGAAAAGCTGAACTATTTTTTGTCTCTTGTATTTACCTATCTATCTACTGAGTATGCTTCAAGTTGCCTAATTTAGACAGGCATTTATATAAGTAAGTATGAGCAAGATTCAAAAGACTAGGTATAACGTAGATTTTCAAAGTTCTACGCCAATATGTGAAAGTTATCCTCTTTAAAAGTTTATACAGTTTACGGTACGGCTTGCGAGTGGAAGCTTTGAGCGTACAGCCAAGTTATTACTGTGCTTAAATTAACTTGCTTATGAAATTCAGATGCACGTGTAGGTTGCAATTTATATGGAGGAGGAAAACTACTGCATGGCACAATAAGTTTATACTAATAATGAACCATTTTTTTATAGACAGAAAATAATTGGTTTTAGAATTACATATTGACTATTGAAGTATGTAAGAAATTGATATACAAATACACAAAAGTAGGTTTAAGTATCAATGTTATTTTTGAGTCGATCGAAGCATTTGAAAATAATATTTGTGGGTCGATGAGAGCTTACAAAATTACATCAGCACAATATCGTAGCACTGGCTACGATACGTTTACGCTACGCGTGGGCGGCCGCTACGGCGTAGTAGCGTAGTACGGGCGCGGCGAATGTTGTTATTTTGACGGCGCCGGCATAGTACACTCACCTTTGGTTATAGTCCGCTTGGCTTAAGTGACAGAGTTCAACCAAATTCACACTAATAATTCTCCTAATCCTGAGAGACTGATAGCTTCTTAAGACGAGCCCTGGGTTATGATCGATTATCTAGTATTAGGTGGGTATTAAAATGTACCATGAATTATTATGTGACATCGGTTTATAACCTAGTTTTCTTAGGCTGTTAAGAAGCGGATTTTTAAAAGCTCTTGGATAAGGTATGTCTGAGTTTATCCTCTGGTTATGTTTTTGTTATCGACAGAAATGCAATTATTAATTTTTGTAATCAAATTCAGTCGTACCTACTTAATAAATAACATGAAATTCAAATTGTCTATTTGATTTTTCCCCAAATTTAACCTGCTACAAATTAACATAATAACATAATGCTTCTTTAAAACCATACACAAACGTATTCAAAAACATAACAATGGTTAAAACAAACTATTGAAATATTTTTAAATGAAACTCAATTTAAGCCAACGTATAAAAGGTGAAAATAAAAATCGTCAAGCCCCGAACCGAATCACCGAGCCGGGCAGTCGTTAAAAGTAAACTGATTAAAACGACGCAAATCGAATTTGACGGTAGGCGTTTGAATGGCGTCCGCTCTTTGTGCCGATAGCTCGTCCTGACACCCGCGAGATAGCGGCCGTATTGAAGACTGCCATCACACAATGACGACTAGCATGACACTATGATGACTCGCATGACACAATAGTTCTTTGCTCGGTGTGCATATGGATTGAGGGTCCACGCTTTATTCTTCGCATAGCGAAATGAAATTTATAGAAGACTTAGTTAAAATTTGTTAAAACTTAAAGAAAATACTCATAAATTCCAAAACGTAAATTAAAGCAGCGTCTATAATACGCTGGCCGCGGTTACCGTGCACGATTGTATGAACCGACTGCTTTCTACTCCCCTATGGTCTAAGGTGAATATTTATTGTACCTACAATTAATAATTTTAATACGTCGTATAATTAAAATACGCAAATGATAGAAAAATGTGTATTTAAAAAATAATCGCTGCAATAACAATAATGGATATTGTATTAAGTTACACAATAAACACTAATATCGGACAGAACTAAAAAGGAAATAGATATTAAATATGGCTATCTAACATTAACGTCCATTGTTTTATTAGTTTGAACACTCCTGACGTGCTTTATTACTTTAAAGTCAGTGGGTTATCAGCTTCATACCAAGTTTACACCGGATTTATACTCATGTAGTTGAGCAACTACAATGAAGCACTATTGTTCCAACTTATAGGTTTGAAACTTTCAATTCCGTATTAATGTTACTTGTTAAACATCATGCTCAAGTTACGAGTAAGTATATTTCGCTCGTTCGAAATTAATAATGCAGCTTATGTAGACGTTGGTTATTTAACTTAAGACCAGCTTAAGGCAAGCCTTCTGTTACATTTATATGAAGGACTTAAATTATTAACGAAACGTTTATTAAACTCAGAAAAAATTGTATTGGGAATATAGTTTTCTAATTTGAATAGAAGTGGCTTTTTAATTTATAAGAATAGAAATAATATTGCGTACTTAATTAACGTGGGAAACGTGTAAAAACGTGTGTACTGCCTTTTTCAGAAGGCAGCCCCCGGGGTATTTTCTTGATTTACTAATTATATTCTCTCAGTCGGAAATTTTAAAATTTTATTTCATTAGTTTTCGATTTACTTTTTTCATCCGACGTCAGTATTTTCAAAATTTTAAATTTTGTTTTTTATTCCAAGAATTAATACTTCAATAACATCAATGAAATGGAAGGTTCAAGCTCGTCCTAAGATTTATTTAATTAAATAATGCTATGTTGCTTTCAAATTAGGAAAAATATTTGTCATTTCGACGAAATGAGCACAGTACTCCCTTACATTTAATATTTATTTTCTCGAGAGAAATAATCTAACCAAACAATCGAGCTTCTAAGATGTCTTATAAAGATTTACAGAGTACTGGCGACCCGCGCTCGCTTTTATTCGAAAAAAAACACATACAACAGAATAGACTGATATAGTAATTTTTTATTATTACTTCGCTTATTGTATCCTCACGACTCTTTATGTCGTATTGCTTAATATTACTCATCAGGTGCTCAAATATAACAGTCAAATCATCTTCATCATTGCAACCCATAACTGTCCCACTGCTGGGCTCGGGTCTCCTCTCACAATGTGAGGGGTACAGGCCATAGTCCACCACGCTGGCCAAGTGCGGATTGGCAGACTTCACACAACTTTGAGAACTTTATGGAGAACTCTCAGGTGTGCAGGTTTCCTCACGATGTTTTCCTTCACCGTAGCAAGTGATAATTAGTAATCATCTTATGATACTGTAAATTTGAGGTAGTAAAAAGTGTCCTAGGCCCTTCCCTACAATCACCCAATTTCAGAAAACACACTACTACATAGATTTTATGCACAAAATGGCAAACACATAACCAGCAGAGGATCTTCATTGACACAGACAGTGGACGTTAAGTTCGACATCTACTTACTGGGATATAGAAAGAGTCTACAGTCTAAAGTTTGTCACAATGAATTACGATCGCAATTTGACCACAGAGCACTCTATTCAGACTAATTATTTGAACAGTATTCAGCAATATTGTATTCCACCGCATCGCTAGAATATTCGGCATACTCGCAACAGAGTGACAGCAACTAGGCATGCAGCAACGGAATTTCAGTCAAAGACCGAGATGGGTACTTTCATGTCATGTTATGACGGCCTTTATGAAGCAATAGTTGCAGTACTGGACTGCTGTTTAAAGGGACGTTGGTTCGTTTCAGAAATTAGGATGATAAATTGTAGTGTCTGTTATTGGTCCCTTTATTATGTCCATGACAACCACGACACAGGGAATCTTAGTGGTCGGTTTCTTATAAATACTCGTATTAGTTAACTGTCTATAAAAGTTTATCTAGAAGCATAAAACTAGTGTAAGGGAGCTATAAAACAAGTCATCAGAGTCCAAGAGAAATCATTAAATTATTTGCTCCAGTCGCGATTTGAATCTAAAACTTCACAATCACAGTTACTAGCGATAAAGTTACTATAGGATAAAATTTATTATTTTTTTATTAAGTTACTCATCGCGATACACAATAAAATATTGCAGAGCATTTATTTATACTGAAGTCTGTCGCAACGGAAATCTAAGTCAACTACATGTCTGGTTTATTACGGATCATAATTAGAAAAGAAACAATATCGACGCATGTCGCGGCCTGTGTGTCACAGACTAAATATGTTGTGCAGCTCAGATACCTACCTACTGAACGCATTCGATGTCCGCGGAAAAGGTAAATTTATTTGAATTATGCCATGAGTTGTGAGGAATAGAGCATTGATTTTCGCCAAGAACGAATGTAAAATAAAATGAAATATTAAATTGTGTTTATAATTAATTATAAAAATATTTGTATCAATAAATCATACAATCTTAAGACAAGTACTTGTGTGCTTTTCAAGTATATAGTCCCGTAGTAAAGCTGTAATTTAAGTTATGTGGGCTTTACAACCCCCAGTGGCACAGGAACGCGCCTTAACATACACGTACTTATATTCACACGTCAGAAAAACATTGTTCTCCTTCAAGTGCAGTTGGATAACAATTCTATGGCGACTCTATGGCAGTGGCTAATGTCTAGAGCGGTGCGTACAGCGGGCATTGAGTGCCTTTGTGAGCTTCTACGAGGCCGTCGGTTCACCGGGCGAGGGA
>LGAG01000386.1:398031-426169 GCA_001278395.1 Lerema accius
GCCCGATCCCAGCAGTGGGACATTTATGGGTTGCGATGATGAATGTTTCTATACCTAGATGGCAGCACCGTCATCCACGATCTATATGGAAGTCAATTGCTGTTCTCTAGTAACTGACGTTGTTATACTGTCAACATACATATGCAGTGTAATTGCACCAAACAACCAGTAAACTTCCTAAGGACAGAGCCAGTCTTTAAGCTGTTATAGAATGGAGCTCGACTGTACAAATGTTTGAGTTAAACTTTAGAACAAGTTGTGTAATTAAGGAACTGTTCGGGGGATGATAGTGTTCCCGCTGCTTTTCAACAATGTATGAAAGACGTCGTTAATTAATGTTATTTGAGCGTTTTATTTAAATACTCACATATTATTGTATTCTATTACAAAGTGGGTTAATTCTATTTAAAAAAACAAAGAAGATATTTAGAACTCAAAACCGATTTTTTGCAGAATGGCATGTTTTTTTTTATTTCGATCCACCACCTCGCGCAATTTCTTACTATTCTCGCCAAAGACTTAGACGCTTATTGTAATTAATTCTTTGAACCTGTAGCTTAGGTTGATATTGACAGCTGTCAGTCAAGGTCTATAATCTATTTTTACCTGTTTTTAACTAAATCGTTATTTATGAGTGAATATCGATTAAAGAGCGGTCCTCTACTTCCAATAAAAAGGCATAATTAGGTCAATACTATATTGGAAAAGATAATAATTCAATGCCTTATTTGTACTAGTATGCGCGTCTGCAATCGACGGGTTGTGTGTGAGCGCTGTATAAAACATTCCTATCTATGTCAATGGTTCTCGACAGCACTTACCATCTTTAGTCCATATCAATTTTCCTGAAGGGAAACAATTCTTAAGGCGATTGTCTTTTCAACTTTGCATTCTTGCAATATCGGATCGCGATGGAAATTTAACGTTCAAAGAGAAAAGGCGTCGATCGCATCTTTCAGATCGACGACCACAAGGTTGCATAAATTTTATCAAAGATTTTTTTCTTTGTCGTTTCACTTATCTTTTTGATATCCACGGGACCTTAATTAACGATCACTGGGTTACTAATCATCAAGTTTACATTGTTTACGAGAAAATATTAAAAAACTGATAATACCATTACAGCCAATTACCTACATACCGTAATTGGCGCACATCCATTCATACCTTTACCTTTGGATCTAGATACGTCGGAAGACTAATTTTATAGAGTAACAGCAATACCATAAATGTAATTCAAATGAATGGTAGGCAATCTTTCTTTACTTAATTAACAAAAAGATCTTGAACCAATGTTTTTAATACTTTCAAAAAGTTTTCAACTTACTTAGGTTCTTAATACTTTCAAAGAGCTCGCGCCGATAGTTTTGAAAACGTACCTGAACTTTAAAATGGTACGAGTACGATAACTTTTAAAGATGTGTAAAAAATTGTCTCTGGCACAATAATAATGATTTATATTTTTAGTCTAATAAATCATAGCAAAGAAAAAAATACAAATTACGAGTTCTAAATAGCGAATACGTCCACATAGAAAGTAACAAATGAGGTAATGTTTACGGATTACAAATCGGGTCAGCAAAAAAAATAAACCGTTTGGGACCAACCCGCTGAATACTTACATAGTACAAATGTAGAAACATGAAAACAATTCGCGCTGAATACATGAGCGAGTAAGTACATATTACACGAGCAAAACGTTTGTGCGATAATCTAACATAATTTTGTTGTTAACTAAAGCTTGTTGGAGTTGAGCGGCATGTAAGATATTTAGCTAAGGGACTCGTCTGAAACAAAAAGTACAGCGAAAAGAGTGGACTGAAACTGAAACACTCTTCAATTATTGTAATTAGAGGCGAACAACTAATTATAACGTATACCTCTCTGAATTGGTTGTTGCCTAAAAACTTTGTTTATTTTAACTAGAACTAAATAAGTTCTATTTTGCAGTAAATTTAAAATTACGTACATAAATATATACAAACATAAATAAATATTTTTCTCAACGACACCCCCGTCTCAAAAAACTATGTAACAGGTTTCTGATTTTCTATTAATTATTTTGAAGGCTTACTATTTTACTACTAGCAAAAATAATAATAAACGCTAACACACTCATACCCCCGCAGTAGGATTCCCTGTGTCGCGGGTGGTATGGACAACACAAATAACACATCACTGACACCCATGACCCGAGAACAAACATTTGTCTCTCACATAAATATCTGCAAGCCGGGAATCGAACCCGGGACCCCTAGCTTCGCAGGCAGGGTCACTACCAACTTGGCTACGGGGTCGTAAAATGAAGTTATTATTATCGGATATACGTCAGCGATCATTTATACAGTTAATATTTTAGCTTAGTCGTTGACAGTGAAGCAGTTGTCTTAATACCCTCAACGTAAGCACTTTGTAACGAGCTGGAAAGATGAGGTCGTAGCGATAATTATCTATATGAAACGTCTCGTGAACAAATTAATGTTTGGTTTTGTTTTCAAGTGTCATTACTACGACAGATTTAACTCGAAATAATTGTGATAAAACAAAAAATATTTTGTATTGTGTTGCATTTACATAACAGTTATAATTTTTTGCACAAAGTTTACCTACAAATTATTTCAGTAAGAAACAAACATTGTTTAAATCATACACCTCAAAGATACATAAAGCAATAAATAATTCACTGAAAGATACATAATGTAGATATTTATTAGGGGCAAAATTATGTTCTATATACTTGTCTACTAATAAGCAAAATGCGTAAATAATATAAATATTTCCAGCTAAACGTTGTTATTATCGTACTGTTATTTTCTCCTGTATAATATGCTGATGAGATCAGTGATGTGGATATTTGTAATAATACTAATAAATTAATAAACGCCTTATTCTCATAGCTCCATCTCAGGATTCCTTGTGTTGTGGATGCCATGACAACGCAGAAACATACGACCATACACCAAGATTGCATCGTTCTAACTTTTGCATCGCTGGGAATCAAACCCAGGATCCACTAAACATCGGCCGCCATTGTAGCGATAAAAAATATAATAGTCCGTGAAAAATAGAAAATTATATTCTCTGTTGAAAACTTCCAGCTGGTTAGTTATTAACTTCATAAAGAGCCATTAATATTGTTTTATTGCGCTAAACTATTTGCAACTATGGCGCGTAGCAACATGTTTTATGATCTCTCTCCTAAAATTTTACGGTAAAAGTTTCTAGTAAATTTTGGGCAAGCGTTATAAATCCTGCGTGATTGGAATTTCTGCCGCCCCCCGGATTAAAACGTAAGATATGGCCCACGGTTATAACATACTGGCAAAATTAATAGAAAATATGGGAAGCACGGGAAATAGGATGACCTTTTTATTCAATTATTGGGGTATGTTATGAGGTACGATGTTAAAATTTATGTTATTATTACCAATTGGTTTTATATATTACGTTATCGCATAGCAAATTTTCTCTAAAAATCTAACGAGTATGTATACATCAGTAACACAAGTAATGTAGGGTTACGTAGTTGTTTAATTACTCTTGAAACTGTTAAGCCCGACTAACTTACCTAACCTACACATAAAATTTATAATTTGTAACACTATAATTTTTCAGACATTTAAAACTAACCATTTACGGAGGGGAAGAAAACAGATTATTTCCGTTTAATAGCAAAACATTCCAACAAGTACAAATTATTATTTATAAATCTGAAAACGCATGTGTCAAGTCTCGTTTTAATCCGCGCCATAGCAAGTAGTCGCTTCTCATAAAATCCTCTCTCTTGTATACACGATAGCAAAGCGAATTGCTTCGTAAACAACAGTAGCATCGTACTGTAACAAGTAGTGGAGTACAGTCGGTCGCAAGGCCGGGAGAGCTTCGCGATTGGTCTCCGCGAGGAAAAATCAATTCGAGCCATCGGGCTTTTGCGTCTTGAGATACGTAGGGTTGTCTTGACTTAAAACGTAACTCTTTTACCTCGTTGCGCCAGAAAAAGGGTAACGTTTTTAACAGTGTGTATGTATGTTCATTTATTTGGTATGCTCTACACCCCAAATTTTTGCAATTTAACACAGAGAATCGTGAGTGATTTCTGTAAACATTGTAGTAAAAAGCTAACTATGTAAATTGACAGACTTTTACGGACTCAAACTACTGTACATATCCATACACTACAGATAACATAGGTGTTGTACAATGTACGTATTCTAACCGGTATTAGGTACTATAGGAAAACCGGTTTATAATAACAGTGACAAACACACGTAATACAAAGCACTTTATAGTAATAGGGCCGTTTGGTTCACACTGAAGGCACAGCTGTGTTTAATGCATCACTAAATTTATTCACCGCACCACGTGTACAACACCACGATGAAAATTATTACTATTGTATTTTTATATCTTCTGTAATATTAACGGTCTTGTACCTAATGCACTATAGTGTCAAGCTAATGAAATATGCTTTTGGAACACTAAAAATATATTAGACTGTAATAGGAGCTATAATTGTATATAACGTGTTATGTAATTGGATTTGAAAAAACGGTAATACCAAATTAGATAATAATTGTAAAATCGGGCGCATTCGAGTTAAATAATTGATTAACTTTCATTTGCATGCTAAGAACAATTTATTTAGGATAAAGTAAAAAATTTGGGTTTAGCTATTCGTACTTACATTAATTTGACAATTAATATAATTTATATAATACAAGCAATTTGTGTCTGATACTAAGTATTTAGCTTAATTCAAAACAAGTTTTTATAATAATTATAATTATTTATGATGTTATCATAACCTGTAACATTAGCTTCGAAGAAACTCAATATCTCATAAAGATAACAAAAGAAGCCGATAGCTCATTGTACTTACCATCGAAAAACAATAATCTGACAAGTAATTAATGTTTATTTAAAACACTTCAGTTTCTAAAACATAATTTATTTGGAACAAAAATATGCGTAACTAAATTTTGACCACGGTTTTGTCCGAAAAATTTACAATATACAAATATCCAAACAAATATACCTACCAACTTACACATTTGCAACAAACATGAGATTCAGTAATATTTTGAGATGAAATAAATTTTAAACTGAAATTTTTATTCAAAACATTGGTAAATGAAAATCGACAACCCTGGATACAAAGTTCTTGGGACGTTTGTAAAGTAGTACTCGTACCTACGAAGGCAGTAGGTACACTCACGTAGGCTCTTGCATTCTAAACGATTACGCTGGCGCACAACCTTCGATATTTCTAGGGTATTTCTTTTAGTAAGTACTTTGTATAGGTACTCCATATTTTGTATTCATGCCACTTGAAGTAAACAGGGATAATGACGCTATACAATGCTAAGAGTGGCTCATTGATCGAGTCTATTGTGTATTCTTTAGTAATTCTTCGACATGAGCTTAATTGTTTTACTTGGTTTTTGTTTTTTGTTTCACTAATAAAAGGATTGTTTCAATGATTTTATGATTTCAATTGTTTTAATGATTTTATTTTTTCTGTAAGTGTCGCCGTGGTCGAAATATCGGTATAAAATACAAATCGTGAGGACTCGTTATAGTTAAAATGTCCGCGATGTTAAGAGTTTCTCTCTGTCTGTTCGAGCAGTACACCATTACAACTTGCCCTTAGATAATTGATATTACTTACGTTTGAATATTTAGTAATACTAAGTTTAAAAATCAAAACTGACACTATTTTCACGATTACTTGAAAAGCATTAAACAGATTTCAAAATAAAAAAAATGGGACCATTTTGAAATCAAACTGGATCTTATGGCAAAACATATTCAAAAAGGTGAGTATAACCTTCTCAACTTTTAAAGTCCGTTGATGAACCTGTAAACAGCAATGAGAACTGGTATACAGAACCTGTGAATCAGTTGATTTTACCGTTCAAAGTAGCACTTCAAACGATTGATTGCTGAATAGGCAATGACTCTGAAGCGATTTGCACAAAGGCGCGCCTTAATCTACGGCAGCGTTTCAATATTCGAGGCAGGACGCCGATTTATCAACTTAGTTCTTAATAGCTACGTCAGGACCTCAGTCCCTGGCCTGAGTGCTAGTTAGTGATAACGATTAACTGAGGGAGTTATATCTATAGGCTTAAGTGGAAATGTTCCTTAGCCTACGTACTTAGCCTTTGTTGGTTTTCTAGATTAATTTTATGGTGTCTAGTTTTACAGCAAAATTATAATTACATAAAGCGAACCATAACTTTTACATATGGGAACGGTGGATCGTTTCATCTAGGTATTGTTTTTAATACCTCCTCAAAAAAACTAGGTAGATACAACGACGATGTTGGTGAAATCGGTGCTAAGCCCAGTACATTGCATCTGATGTGAATAATGTTTACCCAGTAATGGAGACCGCTCCGTCATTGTAATAACTGAACTCTGATATTAGTTGTGCGCCGCTCAGTTACGTACAAACCCGGTCTGTAGTCTGTATTGCACCAGTTGAAGTGCAGTCGATGAGAAATATTGTGTACCGATCGTAGATCATATTGAACTGGAGATTGAGCTATTACAAATCAAATTTAGTTATGAAAGTTATAGACAATTTGGTTGTATGATTTCACTATGGTGTAGTGTAAGAGAAAATTATTCCAGTAATCGTTATGTTAAACGCTTTTAAAAATAAGTCATAATTTCGAAGTCTCGATACCCGAGTAGTAAAGA
The DNA here is from genome assembly GCA_001278395.1 of Lerema accius. Lineage (NCBI taxonomy): Eukaryota > Metazoa > Arthropoda > Insecta > Lepidoptera > Hesperiidae > Lerema > Lerema accius. The sequence goes on from LGAG01000386.1 coordinate 404,737, forward strand.
ACCTAATCCGTCACAAAAAAAAGTTATTTTATTTTAATCTCCAGTCCAGTCTATGCCAGTTCTAATGATGAATTATTGTGAGGGGCGATGCGTTTGTATTGCAATTACATTATTTATTGTTATTGTTTATTATTTCTTAAAGCCAATGTTAAATGTATTTATAATTAAGGTGTACGAAACAGAAAGCATACATACTTAACTATCCCTTCCAATTCTGAAAGGTAAATCATTATGTGACCGCTTCGTTGTCTGACAACATCTTAGACTGTAAACTCCACGAAAATATAGTTCTGCAGATGGCTCCATACAAGGGAAAGATCTAAGCCGATAGGATTAGGAGCGGTTCGGCTGAATTGCTGATGCGATAGTTATTAAGAAGGCGCTTATGTTTAGTACGGCAAGGCTGATAGGATGTAACAATTGAATGTCAATTTAATCAGTCTTCCCCAATAATTTCAAAAGTATTGGTGCTATAGTAACCAGCGTTTCCACGTAGATAAAAAGTTGCTTAGACGCAATAAAGCGACGGAATCTGCATACTCAAAGTCGTTACGATGTCGTAGGAACGTCGTTACACTGCCGGATCGTTACCGAATGTCAGAACGTTACGCTGTCAGTTTACTTATATGTAGCATTTTTAAATTTGAATGGTTAAGTTTAAAAACAAAAGTAAGACCTGTTCACACTAGCGTGAGCTTTATAGGAAGCATGAGGAAGTACAAATCAATCAATAAATAATATATGCATTATTAAACTTTATCGGTACCTAACGCTGATTCCAACACACCTGTATCTTGTTACGAAAAGCTGGAGTACTCCTTAGATAACACGTTCTATTAATCTTATGTATTCGGGCTGCTTAGGGTAGCCAGGCTATAAGACCAAAATATTGACAGTCTCAACGAAATAATATGATATGTGAATTTGTTGCTCCGGCTCTTAAAGAAGACCCAATAATGCTGTACAACTCATGTATGGGCACTACGACGTCAGTATACACCTTAAACATTTTACCTTTAAAATTTATTAATAATATCAACATAATTATGTCTATAACTTACCAAAAATCTCATTTAGACATTAATGCTTATTGTAGCGACATTGTACTTATGTCTTATAACGACGTCACTTGCATAATATACACAATTTCCGAACAACTCAGAAAGTAGGCGGCTGTTTTCGAGGCATGTCAAACCGCCTAGACAAAGATCATAAAAACTTGTTTAATTTAAAAGAAATACAAAAAATCATTTAAAACATGAATAACAATGTGTTTTAGTAACCGTTGCACGGCATGACCCAAACAGACGCCTGATAAAGATCCTATATAATTAATCTAGGGCGTCCCTTTAAATGGGGTAATAAATCTCTCCGTACAAATCATCTTCACCGCGGCCTCCGCAACGAAATTACCATATAAAAAAGCCTTCACATTAAAAGACAAATGCTACAAAAACAGTTCCCTGCGAAATCACTACAAAAAATATTAGGGCACTTATCCCGCGGCCGTAGAGCGCGAGGTCACCGTTGCGACCCTCGTCAGGGTATACTCGTACCTACCCTCTAGAGTTTAACATAATTTAATCATACAGACGACATGAAATACGCAAGGAGATTGTAAATCCTAGAAGCCAATAAACTCAATGAACAGGGAAACATGTCTTGACTAGAACAATGTAAAATATTATTCGCCAACATAGTTTACCTAAAATAAGGCATTTTATTTCTCAACTTGTATAACAGACGGCGTAACAAAGATTTTGCAAATTAACGTTCCTATCATAGGTACTTGTTTGACATTCCGGTGGCTTGCGTCAATTATAACTGATCGACAAAGTAAAGCAATTATTGCTGATGTGATCGGACAGACGATTTCTGAATGCTTATGGCAAAACTTTGGGCGTTTCCTTGCTTTGAAGGATATTTTAAGCTATCATTTCTGGTTGTCATTAAGCTATATCGACGCTCTTTTTCATATTATTAGCTATTTCGGTTGTACACAAGAAAAAATTGCCCAATTAGTTACTTTTCATGTTTTCATCTCGAGTTCATTTATAGCATAATACCGACTTCCTTTTGTATTTTTTTTTGCACAACACGTTGCGATAAAGTTTTATATCGGAGCAGATTATTATGTACACGAGCGGTGTCGTAAGTGTGCTATTTTTAAAGCAACCTTTTTGTCATCAATAAGAGATATTGTCGCAAGAAAAGCACATAATAATGAGGTGTTTCTCAAAGGAGTCGTGTGGTGGAGATCAGAGCAAGGATTATTATTGCTATGGTAAAGGTTTCACTTCTCCTGGCAGTAATGTGAGCGGTTTTTTGATTTTATTTACGTAACAAACCTTGGGAAGGGATTGGCATGAAAGCTTCATCATTATAAACCTCTACGTATAGGATCACATTCTAATATTACACTGTGCAATCTATATGTATTTTTTCTGTATAGATAATCAAGTTCTAAAAAACGGCACTGCCAATAAATTTGGTTTACCACATCTAGCACATTACTAATTTATTTAATTACAATACACTAGATGATGCAAAAAATGTATGCGGTACACAAATTATAGCATACCTATTGATAAAAGGTTGGTCGGCCAGGGACTAATAATAAATTCACAGAGTCTACGTAAGCTTATCAAGTGAGGTATAACAGTGTAGATGACGCTTCCACTATGAGCATTTTCTAATTAAAAATAGCTCTCTAACGTTGACGAATACCCCACCGTTATTACAAAATTTCTGACTTTCTGTAGGTATAATTAAATATATATGGATAAACGACCTGTGTTATAATCTAAGCGTCAGAGTGCAAGGCGGAATCATCTTTTAGTAATATTAATAGGCTAAACTATGACCAACACAATCAGGTATTTTCTGTTCCGGACCGTTAGCTCTTTACAGTTTGATTTAAAAGGACATTCGTTATCGATATTCGCGCAAAAGGTTACTTGTTTGGGTGCTACGTCCTTCGATAGTCACGTCGGTCGAGCTGCGCTGATCCTAGTTTTTCTACCTAGTAGTAGACGCAAGTATGACCTTCCAACACAGTAAAAGAACATCCACTTACCTTGGTTGTAGACTGAAGCCGGCGTAACTGATCATAAACGGTCTTGCATTGCTACTCCACTGCAATCCTCCACTGTAATTCCTCTTCAAAAGTTTTTACACTAAAAAACAATAACACAAAACCGATGTCGAATTATTAGCGCACCAAATGCAAGTAACCGCGAAAGGGGCCCGTCCGAGACTGAGCACTGCGTATACCGCGAATATTTGCAAATACCCTCAAGCTACGCCATAAAAATAATACTTGCGTAAACAGTACTGTACTTTATCTATCATCAAGCGTGAATTTTTTTTTATTACGCTTTAATGGCAATGTTAGTGAAATACATAACTCAAGGCTATGAAATCCGCCTGAACAGCTACCTTCTCGCTTCAGACGCTAAACGGCTCCTCATGTTCCCACTGTGAGTTTGAGAGCCACCCAGCAGGGTGCAAAAAGAGCACTTTTTGCCTTTTTTTCTCTGCTTTTTAATGTCAAGAACTTTAACAATATTTCACCCGCGGCCGATTATCTAATTCTTGATTGTCTAATATTACCAACATTATTTAGCATTTACATTCTATCGATTTTCACTAAGACAGTCTTGGACAAGCTGACTTCAAGTGCTCCAGTGTCAAGTGGAAAGCCGATAATTAGTTCAACTTTACATCGTTCTTGTTGAAGATATCTTGCGTAGTAACGAAATAGTACGAGAATTCGCGTCGCTTCGATAAACAATTTAGATTTTTTTCAAAAAGTAAGCACTTAAAATCAAGTTCAAAGAAATAAAACTCATTTCATTTATTTCATTCTAAAATGATTTTTTTTATTTTTTTTTTATTTACATTAAGTCAGTGCTTGGCTATAATCTCTCCTGATTATAATAGTTGATATAGTCTAAGACGCTAAGCATACTTATAAAAAGCCGATTTACTTTTTTCTTGAAGACTCGCACATATTTAAAACTGTACTTCAAATAAAACGAAATCAAATTTTTCATTTAAAATTCGAGTCTAATTCAAGTCTGACTTTAACAGTCATGGGCACGATCGGTTGTTTCGGAGTACAGGATGGATGGAACTCTTTACTAATCAACAGCCCGGTCCTGTAATATGCGGTAATGGTAACGTGAGTGTTTGTTGACAGACTGGCTGACAGTGACGTGGGCACAGAGCGGCATGCAACTCCAGCCTGGTGCCGCTGACGATGAAGATGCTGACTCAGTCAGGGGCCGGTATGTTTACATTCTTTCATCCTTTTTAAGAATACCTATCTAAAAGGCAGTAGGCAATATAAACTACATTGGGTCCATCAATGTAAATGTGCGTTTGGTTGACTTGCTATGAGTTACAAGCATATACAATGTCGCCAATGTAACCTTACAATATGGTAACGAAAACATCTTGTTACTAAGAGTCTTGTAGTCCATACGGCGTTAATCGTTAGTGTACTGATTCCAACACTTTGTGTTAAAATCTAAATCATATATTGCAGGTTTTACATTTCCCATATCACTCTTTAACTATGAACATGATGCCTTCTCAAAAGAGATAGTAATATTGTGCAACAAATTCTCGCAGTCATAGTTCTATTTCAAGTCGGTATCGTGGGAGTTACGAGTACCATATGTTGAAGGTTATTATAGTTGCGACGAAAACAGAATATGACAAAGACTGAAATAAACTCAGTACCTTTACGGAAGTCAATGACATTTATCATATTATGTGATTTCAAGCTTGTCTCCATTTCTGTTTCCAAATCTGACATTTTGTCGAATTCCAATTATTTTATTATAACAAATGACGATAGTCGTTAAGCCACATCGGGAGAGTTTTGGAGGGTAAAAACAACTTTCAGCATTTTGACCACAAATCCCTTCACTAATTATTCGCTGGGTAGTTCTATCCCAAAGATCGCACTCAATATGACGCCGTCATAGCATAGATTAGAAAATAGTTAAGTACTTTGTAAGTCATAGCTACAGCTAACTGGCGCCTCTATCCTATCACTCCCATTTTTAGACTAATAGAGGATTATATTGGCCCAATGTTGGCCCCAGTGATCCTAGCTCTAACATCACAACTTTCTTTTCGACACTACAATAGTATGATTAAACTACATAACTTCCAGTGTCAATATTTACTTGTATCTTTGCAAAGGTACCTGCTAGGAGCGCATCACTCTGGCGGGCGACAAGCGGGGAGGGGGGTCGGCGACAGACGAAGTATTAATCAAAGTCAATCCCACGGACTGTTTATACAATCTATCGAGCTCGGCACCTACTAAATATTAACACCTACAACGTTACATTTATAGGAATTTTAACAAATGCAATACTTACACGAAACATAATGTAGGTAGCTTTTGTTTTTAAAAAAATTCAAAAATTTCCCAGAATCAAGAAATTTTCTTCTGCTCTAAGCTTTTATTTTTTTACCGTTTTCTTTATAATAGATATTGTAATAATCAGTCTGCCCGCGCTCTCTGAGCGTTGTAAAAAATCTCAACCACATCAATTTCAAATAGCAATACGATTTTACGATAATATAAGTTCTGAACAATTCGCACGTTTTTCTTGAGTTTTCTGAAAGTTAATTTAATATCTTCGTGTACGTGGGCCGCGATGCCGGTTTCTTTCGGAGTAAAATGTAATAATAACTTTCCAGCTCTTACTCATTTCGTTTGCTTAACTTTACCCAAACAGGAATTGAAGAAAGTTATTCTAAAATATGCTGCGATACTGATAAAATATATTTTTTTGTTAAGTATGACCTGTTTTTACCAATGTAGTGTGTTTAATTAAAATCTTATACATACATATTTTTACTATAACCCTACGCGTTTGTTGGTCAAGTACCTATTAATCGCACTGAAACTTAAATTATGCAATGAGACGGTTTCGTAAATTTGAAACTGTCATATTAAGAAAGGGTATAAAGATATTTCTCTTTACTCAGTGGAAAAATCCTGTAATTAAGTGTGATATAGGTAAAAGTTAATAAATTTTAAAATAAAGTAAAACTAAAGTAACTAACAGTATCTGGTGAATACGGCGCGTGCCTGTGCCATTGCATAATTAACTAAACGAGGTACCAAGTGCCGTCATTAGCGAACGTCTAGCGGAAACTTCTAGATGGAAAATAATAAAAAACATCGAAGAATGGAAAATTATGCGACAAACTAATAGCGAAATAAAACTGCATTTGTATAAATGATGTTTAAAATGAGTTGTTTGAAACAACTTATTATTAAATTCTATTAAAGTGGACTAAAGAACCCGCTCTGTGGTCGAAATTTAACCATAACTCATTATGTCAGACAATCAGTTAAAAGAATTGTTCAGTTTACCTAGCTCTGTTACATTAATTTCAACGTTAACTGTCTATAATCGGTTCTTCTGTTTGACTACTATGTCCTGAGTTTTTCATAAAACGTGTAATTGTGTGAGTTTTGCTTTAAAAAAATACATGGATTTGTAACACATAAAACATTTTAACTGTGACAAATCTCAAGCTCGTAAGATCCTATATTAGTTTTAAAAAAGTATCGAAAGTTGAACACTTCACGTATTATTAGATACTAGACGATGCCCGCGGCTCCGCCCGCGGAAAAGTCGATAAACAAAATATTGATTTTATCCCAAGGGAACCTATAATCGGGATAAAATGTATCCTATGTCCTATTCCTGGATGCAACCTATCTGTGTACCAAGTTTCAGCTTAATCCGTCCAGCGGTTAGACCGTGAAGGAGGGACAAACATCCAAACATCCAAACATCCAAATATCCAAACATCCAAACATCCAAACATCATTACAAACTTTCACATTTATAATATTAGTAGGAAGTAGGATATTACACGAGACAGACACTAATAAGATGTAAACACCACACTAACTCAAAAGGGAAATGTCATAAAAAACAAGCCATGAAATAATAATATGAGCTTCATATCATATATCTTACGATTCAATGTTCTACGCGTGTACCTACAATCAATTACCATTCAATCGAAAATTCCACATAAGGAACACGCAATAAAGTTCTATTTGCAATGTTTTCTCGTATGTTGATTCGATTGACACGACTTGGTGTTATATGAGCTTTAATTCCCCGGCGAAGCTCGTGTTTCCTGTTACTCTGCTTGACAAAAAGAAAGTAGTAGATATTTATTTAATAATATTCTCTTACTATATAGAAACACAGCGTACGTGTGTTTGTCTCTGAACTCCTGGAAAGAAAATTTTAATAGTATTTCTGTAAAGTATTTTAGAGGGACCGAGTATTGTTTGGGACCAAAATTGAATCCGGAAGTAAATGCTGTTGTCCAGATACTTCCAGAGACCAGCAAAACTATTAGAGCTATCGAATATGATGTGCATTTACTAAAAGGCACAAGAACATTGAAGAAAATTAAGAATGAACCACACTATAGGAAATAAAATAAATATATTGTAGAACAATTTTTCCATAGTTATTAACTTTGCGGAAATTAGAGACCTACACACCTAATGACGTCACTTTTTAGAAACTCAATCTGCTCTTACAACTATCTAAGGTAATTAACAATTATGAGTATTAGTCATTAAAAGCATTATGGTAATTGAACACTAGATACGATTATAATCTTGTAGTATGAATGACATGATAATCTATTCTTTGAACGACGATCCTTGTGTTTACGCGTTACACGTAGCTTAATCAGAGAATATAATATAATCTGTATTTTGATTCTATCAGCAATATTGTTTGATATATTTAACGGTGAGGATCCCGACTTCCTGAGACCGCTTATCCGGGATTAGCGCTCACTGTGATCTCTTGGGAAAAAGGTAATGTTATAGACGTGGTGTATTGTTCGGAATACTTTTTAAGCAATGTATAATACAATACAAAAACTCTTTATTGCACATATACTTGACAAAAAATATTGCATAATTTAATAAAGATTGGGACTATAAGACAAGGTTTTGAACTTTTAAAAAAATCTATAAAAATATAATGATTCCGTTCCTAAAAGTCTTGAAGCAAAATGTACAATAATAATGTTGAAAGCACGCTGGTCGTGACGAGTAGAAACAAAAACATCATGAGCCGAAATTTTCGCAAGAATCTTATGTAATTATCTTTTCATTTGTGAGGCTTTCGGAGGGGCCGTGTCTAATTAATTCGCGTCATAAAGGTATCTTGAAACTGACTTTCCCAGCTGCGTTCAGTTAAGGTTAACTGATGAAACCTTTTTATATTTAATCCTTTTTAGAAGTTATCTCGAAACGAACTCCAGGTACCTACTAAATACAGATCTAGGTATGCAGAGGTTCCCAACCTTTTTTTTCTTATGGTAATTTATTTTAATTAATCTTGTTGGTTCCGGCGGAATTTCACCTTCGACACCCCCTCCCTTCACAAAAGACGATTTTATTTTTGAGAATATCCTACAAGTAACAGTCGCCGAGCTTCTTAAAACATTGATAGGTAAAATTAAGACATTTTAGATCTACACTATCAAAATCAGTTATAGGTATGTTTGTGGACCTCCAATTGCAAATCGTGAACCCCCATTTCTTTTCACTCCAACGTAGACCCCTGTGGAGACTTTGGGAAACAGTAAGCTATAGTATTATGTTAACATATAGATACCTAAAAGTTTAGGCAAGTCCTGCTGTTCAGTGTTACATACATAACAGTTGCGTCGACATGTCAAGCCAACATTATCTTCCTAATATCTTAATCTGTTTCGCAGTAGCGGGTGATTAAACTCAGCTAGCGACACATTACGGAGGAAATTACCTGTCATAGCTGGTACTAGCACACTTTCATAAATAACACCTTAGTAGCCGAGCTGACTGGAAGCCCACGTAACATATACCGTCGTAACCTATTATATGTATAAAAGAGTACCTATTTTAGTGGAAACTGTCTTTGTCTAGTTGGAACTTGCCTTAAGTATATTTAAACTGATAACACTTCACAATACCAAAATTTGCTGTTTGTTTCCCAAATAAAATAAAATAATAATAAACTAATCAATATTGAGTAAGTCCCAAAGAAAAAAATGTCGTTATTTTTTTTACACTATCATTCATTTTTAACGTAACATGTTTTACGTTTAATAGACATAAGTAACACCAAATAAATCATCGGTGATAACAAATTTAGCGTGGTTGTTTGAGTAGATTGTAACCGAAATAGTCATCAAGCTACACCTCATACAGCCGCGTTATGCTAACGGCTGTTCCGGGAATATTAGCCGCCGCAGTAATGAATGACACTCGCCGTGAACTCATTGTGGCGGGNNCGACCGCCACTCCATTTATCAATTTAAAGCGTCACACCAACGTTCACGTGTGTCAACAGAATTCATGAGTTCCATTCAATTTTAATGAATTTAATAGCTAGGTAGTTGTAATTCGATTACATAGATAACGGCTTTGATTTGGATTGGATTGAAAATATTGATACAGAACTAGTGTTCAGAAGTGCTGCGTATATGTAGTTCTAAGGAAATAAAGGCGTAAAGCATGCTCTCACTCAGGGCCGGCGAAGCACAGATGACACTTCTTTTGCACATGTCCATAGGCGACGATAACTACTTTCCATCAGGTGGCCTGTCTGCTTCGTTCGTCAGCCCTTTAGGCAATAAAAAAAGAAAGGTCTAATGCTTCTCAAAAAATTTCAAAAACTACTAAATTACATATCAATATACTGGATAGTTTTTGATGTTCGCGCAGGTTTAATTACTAAATTACTTGGAATTTGATAAAATTACTAGTCTAGCTTTCGAGACTAAATGACTTAAAGACTTAAGTTACACTGAATACTTCAAGTATTATTGCAGGTCTAAAGCTCGGCGTAGACTGCCTTCTTGCATTAGTCACTACCATTGTTGTTTGAGTAGAGCGGTCGTAATACGTAACTGCTTGAAGCTGACAGTTTTGACTTCCTTAAGCAGTATAAAATATCTTAAGGCAACTTATCTGTATGTTTTCCTGTAGCTACGGGCGTGCGGGGAGCCTGGCAGCGACCCCTGGTGAGAAGTTGATGGAACTACTGCGGCCCAGCACGGGCACGCCGCGGAGACACTCGACGGCGGCCTGCGCCTCTGGCCAGCCGCGGCCCTCGGGCTTCGTGTACTGCCCCTCCGACGCGCTGCCGTACTGTCCACCCTCTAGGATCGCGCCGCCGAGGCCTATAAAGGTTCAGACTTCATTTACCTAATCGTTCCTTTACCGCTTTGTCATTTTTACCTTGTTTGCAATATACTTGTATTTAGGCGAGTAAGAACATAGACCAAAGATCTAAAAAAGAAAATTTTGGTAAGTTTGCTATGTAGACTTTAAAATATAAATCGATGTTTTAAATTCGAGAGATCGATCCAGACTACGAGGATTATAACCTTAAACGTATAATAACAAAACGACTTTGTTCGGACAAATTGCAAACAGTTTGAATTGTTACAGATTCCACCACCACCGCCACAAATCCAGCCACCGCCTCAGCCGCCGCCGGTCCCGCAGCGGACCGCCCCGGTCGTGGCGCCGCTGCCCGTCCCCCCGCCGAGAAGACCTTCGCCACAGCCACCCAGACGGGTCCCGCCTCCGACCCCTCCTCGGCCTTCAACCACGACGCCACAAACGGACCCAAATGGCAACAGAAAGAAACAAACCCCACCGAAGCTAGACTGCAACAGAAACCCACAACCGCCCGTGCCGCGGCGACCCGCACAGAAGATACCGGAGACACCCTTCTCTCCGACTCCCGCGCCGGCACCCCAAAGCCAAATGAAGAGGTCCCCCAGTTCCGGATCGAACATCAGCGTCAGACAAGACTCAAACGTTTCGTCCGACTCTTTCAGTCAAACATCCTCACCGTCATATACGACGAAGACGATGGAAGCGCCGCTGCTTCCTCACCAGAACGCGAACAAGAGTTTGAACGCGAAGATAGCCCGCGGTCTGCTGCTGAAGGAGCAGCAGGAGAAGGAGGCGGGCAACTCCTCGATAACAAAGAGCATGTCCACGCCGGCGTCGCTGCAGACGATCGTCCGGTTTCAGAACGGAAGCAACATGTCGCTGCATCATAGGGTGAGTTGCTACTTTTCTACTGTATGAAAATACTAAAAAAAATACGTCTTCTAAAAACGTTACCTATATTTATTTTACATTGGATTTCCACCAGAACTTAAAAGCGTGAGCTGCACAAAATAATTATAATATGAAAAAATACCATAAACTATACGCGCAACGTAAATCTAAACCTATTTTCGACGTTTTAAATTCGACGAAAAGTTTCAATGTTTCTGACGATTCGTGTAAAACTTTCACATGCGGAGTTGGTTTCACAGTTCCAATACGTATTCCAGAAAATGTGTAACGAATATGCAAAACGGATTTATGACACAGTTTTCAAATTTTTAGATAGTGAAATATCATGTGGCTAAAATTTGAAGTAACTTTATTCACTGCTGTGAATTTAATGAAGTGGAGATAATGGCCATGTGTTTATAAAACCTTAGTAAATGGTCATATTAAAATATAGTTACTTACATGTCTTACTTTGAATAACTATTTCTATTCGTGTACACCTTGACAAATATAAAAAGTTTGAAAGAAATAAAAAAGGATGTATAATGATAGCGAATAAGAGAGAATGTCATAAATGTACTGAATACCGAAGAATAAGGAGCGATTTTGTAATAAACTACTATAGAAAAATAAACGTAAACCATATAGGTAGGTACCTACTAAATATTTGTATGTAGTATTACTACATATAATATTACTACATAATATGTATCTATTCACCAATTAATTCTTAAAATATGAACACAACGCGTTATTTATAAAGAGCTCTCGTAATTTACTGTCACATGGCGCTTCGCAATTAAAATCCATATAGTGTGGCGTGCCCGTAATGGAGAACGGAACACGCGTTGTTTGTAGTATAAGATTGGCGCGGACGTGGTGTCTACAAATTAAAGAATACTATTAATTACACGAATTAAATAGGCCTGTAATACATGCTCGACTATGCTGCTTCAACGCTTATCAAAGACTACGAGCTATGAAGTCACGGGAGTCTTTGCGGGATAAATTTAAAGTTTAATATCCAGTGAAAACCAGAAAACAAGATTCATTAGAATCCATAGCAAAACAAAATATAAATCAATTACATAATTTCACCATAAAAAATGAAGAATATAACTTTAATGTGATTTTAAAATAATATAATGAGCACACATAAATTCGTCTGTTTAATAAAAAGATCGTCTCTCTTGCCTTGCGCTATTAAAACATTTTATTTGAGGCTCGGAATCGTTCCTCCCGACTGCACTTCATTTGATCGCGAACGGCGATTACAAACAGAATGAAATTGAAAATGTGGATTTATCGGATGTTCAATGATCTCATTTAACATTTAATGAAAACGTCACCTAGTTCGTTATCGGATTGTCGCACGACAACCGATTAATACGGAAGCTATTGATAAAATTTACTGTAGATTTCAGTTTGTTTTTGGTATACTTGTGTTTATTGATTCAGATAATTAAATTATTGAGAAATTGTAGGTACACTATATTACCTACTTAAGATTGTAGATTAGTTATTCGTAAAGTAGGTTGAACTACAAATCGCTAAAATTTATCCAGATTAGATTTCAAAAGGTCGAAATATAATGATGAAGTTTTAAACCACAAAAATTGTAGCTAGAATAAAGGAAATCAAGTTTTTCGGAATAAGATTCAAATTAAGCTTTTGTGTCACTATAAATAGCGATCGGCTTAAATTTATTTACGCACCTAGTTTTTTAAAAACTAAAAATTATTTTCCCTATATTTGTCCATATTTTTCTGGAAGGATATTTATACAATGATTACTTAAGACTGACAGAAGCCGGCGCGGGCTAAATCGCTTCGTCCTTAGTTAATAAAGAATACCCAAGAGGCGACTGCTTAGACCTTAATTAATTTATAACGGCAGCGTAGGGAAGCAAAGAATTTTGTGTAAATAATCCCGAGCAAGTATTTGGAGGGTTTTTATAATATTCGGAGAGCTTCTTAGGCCAGATAATTAATTGGCCCATCGAAAGTTTGTTATGAAACGCTGTAGCAGGGAGGAGAGCCGCGGGCCACTAACATGAAGCTTTCACGACTACTACACGCCTTCTATTGTGGTGTTAATACGTGAAGGGTTACACTTGGCACTCCTTTTTAAGAATAAGGCAAATATGAATGAGATTGAAATTAGGCATCGTAAAAGTTAAGGCACAATGTAATATTTCTATTAGTTCAGCAACCTGCGCCTGTCCTAGGGCTGATCATAGATATATTTAAATATACCTTAAGTGGAATTGTATCACAATTATAATTTAATTCTTTATTTCTTATACATAATAACGCGAAAAAGCCATCAGTGGCATTTTAGGGGCACTCGTAGCTAATTACTTAAATTAATTCTTCTCCAAATTCTTCCGAATTCTTTGAAGATATCGTGCTTTTAACGATAATAAAACCATGTTTCTTCTTAATGACATGTCTGATCATCAAGACAATTAGTTATCTATTAAAAGTTCTATCAAATTTCTTCTTGGCTATGCAGAATTTTTTCTTACTTTTTTTTAAACAAAGTTAGTAGAAACTGATTCACTCTTTGTGAAGACACTAATATATTCTAATCCTTTGAGGATTATTATAACATTACAATATAAAATATGGATATCAGGGTTGTGTTAAAGCGTCGGGCGCATCATTCGTAGCTCTACTCATCAAAAGACCCTCGTCTCATCCATCCGGCCATGGGAAGCCAGACAGGTATATGGGACTCGAACCCACTAAAATCACACGGTGACGACGCCTACGGGACTGTGTGCTAATATTGCTCCACTACCTCAAGTTGCGCAATAAAAGTGTATTACCAGCCCAACATCGTAAGGAGGTCAACCGCTCTTGAACTGTGGTTTAATCTCATACGCCGCGCGGCGCAGACTATCCTAAGCTCAGCAAACATTAATATGTGTCGGTTGCACACTTGCTCTTCTTACAAACATTGCAATATGCAGTATGCAGTTCAGATCTTTCTCGAACTTAGAATTATAATATATAGCTAATAAATTTTATTTAGGAAAGGTTATAATGGATATCTACTAATCTTTTTACAGTAGTTTGTAGCGACGAGCCTATTAACTTTCTTGGCCCTTCATTTCTTGGCAACATGATGTAGATTAAGTGTAGCACAATATTATTATGTTACTGATGTCTTATAAGTAATTATGATCACATACTATCATTTTGTTAGAAAACGTTTTAATATAAGTATGGATTGAAGACAGTAGATTCATAACTTTAATTTGAATACCTTTAGAACGCCTGTTGTACTTGTACCAGAAAATGGATTTATACAGACGAAAGTTGGTATGGAAGTTTTATTACCAGATACTGGATAAAGATAAAGTAGGGTAAACTCGTAATTACTTAAACGCCTGACAAAATGAGTGAGCAATAATTTGTTTCCTGTCTTTTACAAATTGTAGCTATTGTAATATTAATGTCCTGTAAGTGACGAGTAATTTACTTCATAGTAATTTGAACATTATAAAATTACGATCAAATATAATAAAGTTAGAAAACATTTTAAGGTTCAAAGGCGAATCAAATTCAGATATCAACATAAAAATTGTTTATTATATTTGCATTACTTCAAATTCAAATAATTTATTTCCTCCTAAAAGCTCACATAGCCAATGTCATACAATTTAAATAAAATTATAAAAAATTAAGAAAATGTAATTTACATCATTACAATCACAGAGCAAGGAATGTATCTGTATACATACAGAATTACAATAGAAAGTTCCTAAAGTCTCGCTAGACAATACCTATCATATGATCCTATCTAGCGATCAACGGCTTTATGAAACAGATACATTATACTTAAGGCTGAGTAAGCTAATGTCAGCCGGAAGGAAAAAAACTCCGGGTACTCTTTTTTTCTTGCATACTTATACTAAGAACAATTATTTGAAAGGATCGTTTAGTGTCTATGTTAGTCGAAATATTTTTCATGATACTCGTAGTTATGCTCTAGAGAAAGATATTTTAGAGATTTTGTATAATGTGATACACGGAGTCTCCTCGGAGACGGCTGCAGCAATACACGGGTGAGTAATGCCGCGACTGCTGCACACCGAGATAATATTGCCGCTCCGCCGCACACGCTCGGCTCCCGGTCTAAGCCGGTATTAACTGTTCTCAGCTGTTTATCGAATTAGACTACGGAAGTCACGAAAGGGGTGACCCCATTTTGAGAAAAACTGCGGTACAACTTACTACTTATAGAGGAATACATACAAGTATTCAATATAATGTTAGGTACTAATATTTCTCCAGTAGGATACCCCGTGTCAGCCTTAAAGATCGTCCCAGAAGTCAAAAACTGAAATAATTAGATGCCTTCATTAAGTTCATCGTCATATTTCCTACTTGAGATTAGAGAAGTATAATTTTGCTACTCTTTTTCCTGGCTTGAATGACAAGGAAAGGATTCATTCACACTAACCATGAGTACGACAAAGAGAAAAAAATCTTTTTTCCTCCTTTAAAGTACTCTGATATCAGCCTGAATTTCCTGGAATACAAAATGAACTTTCGCTGTAAGTTCATAAATTCGTAATGATCGAATTCCTTTAATTCGTCTACTAAGCGATTTTTTTTTACCGTAAGGCTTCGGCCCCACACATACATTCGTTTTTCTGTGCTATTACCTGAAAGCTACCAGCTATTTACACGTGCGTAGTGTTAGCTACGGTTAGCGTAGCGGCTGTTATGGTAAGCGTAGCGGTTGCTACGGTATGCGTAGCGGTTGCTACGGTATGCGTAGCGGTTGCTACGGTATGCGTAGCGGAGGCTACGCTATGTTTCATGATTTATTATAAACGATGTGGTAGCTAGCTTTCATGCTGGGCTTCTTTCTTCATTTACAGACAGCAATTTACAATTTATTAGGTCTGAAAGATCCCTTAGCTACAAATGAACCTTATATTCGCGTGACGCGAACGACACTTACAAGATATTCTCGCGGTGTGAATCTTCAATGAGGGACTAATAAAATTAATTACGCTGTAATTAATCTTTAGTACCTCAGGGGTCACAATCAGACAGAGTATTGTAAGAGAATGGTACTAAATAATTACATAATAATTATTACACGAAACTTTTGCGGTTGCTTAGCCGTTTTTCATCGACTTTTTGACTCAAAATTAAAAAAGTATTTTATAGTGACTAATTTCAATAATTTTCAGGATTTTTTATACAGAAGTGACATCTTATCATTCCCGATGACAGATTTAGATCGCAATTAATTTCGGAAGAATGTGAATAACAGGTATTGAACAGGCATTCTATAATTCGATGTCGCGGTGGCCACTAGAGATAGCGGATGGTTTGGCTCTGTGCCAGCTCGTTACGGGGCTAAGCTAAGCTCGTACAATACTATTTTCTATCTGATTACTTTACCTAATATTCTAGTTTGGTAATTGATAAGTGTTGCAATTCAAATATAGATAGCAACAATTAAAATTAATAAAAATGATGGATTTTGTGCCAGGAGGAGTTCTAGTGAGAGGAACTCATAATTGTTGATTTGAAGTTCTGTGGAAGAGAACAATAATTTAAAGTAGATTTAAAAAGTACAAATCTTTCGCATTAAGATGTTGAATCTGATCATTGAACATGATAGATAAGAAAGCTGAAAGTCGTAATTCTGAAAAAATAAGAATCTTTTTATAAAGGTGATAAAAGAGACAATGAAATCATCCTTTGGCGGTTTATCAAGTTGCCATAAAATATAATAATTTGTGCAGATGCTTCGTGACATGAGAGGACCCAGCAACGAGGGTTCTCCACACAAGTTTCGACTGATGCAGCTACTGCTAAACGCAGTGGCACTGCTCGCCATCACCGGCGCACTGTTCGCCTACTTCCGAGCCAACCCTGCTGTACAGGTGAGTACAGTTTCAACACATATTTATAAGTAACATTTGTTCAAGACCGTATTTTTTGCGTTCCTGAACCACGCTAGTAAAAATTTTCTAGTATTTTTTAAGGTCTCAGACTAATCTAGACAAGGACGGACTTTAAAAATAAATAAAACTATTGTCTAGTAAGTCTAGCAAATTGCTTTGGCCAACTACCATCGCCGTCTTCTGGCTATCAATTCTAGTAAGTTGGGTTATTATTTCTATAAGTAAGCTATGTCAAGCTCTTTTAAATAAATAATTGGCAGTGATCCTGTCTGATACCGAAGCTACGGCAAATTAGTAAATAAAATATATAAAACTAGATATTTCCGATTTTCCACGATAAATATAGGGAATAAAATACATAAATATCCTATTGTATGAGTTTGCAAAACGTTATATAATATCTTTCGCACCTTTCAACAACGGCACGTGTAACCACAAAAGTGGAGCGCTAAAATGGGTCATGTTACTAAATATGTATCGCGGAAGAGTATTTAGGGAAGATACAGCGACGCGATACCAGGAAGTGACAACCCGTAGGACTGTTCGGTTAACGATCTTATTAGAACTTATTCGATTTATAAATGTAGTAATAGAAACCGGCAAAGTGCGTGTCAAGTCTCGTGTGGGTTTCGTATATAGTTGTCATAATATCTGAGTGTTGATGAGTACCTGCGAGAAAGATGAACAAAATTCATACCCAATTTATACGGTTAGGTTAGGTTAGGTATTTTATATTTTTTTTTTATCACTATGTCGTCACCACCAACATCACAGTTGTATAGTAGCTGCCCATAAAAGTCGAGGGAGTGGAAAATGTGTTAACATGTATTGTAACTGATCGATCCAAAAAAACAAAATGTCGCGCTTTGAACAGTTCACCTTTTTTCCTTGTTTTTATTTACACTATTAATAATTCTGCAATAAAAAAATAACATAAAACGATTAATAAAAAATAACAGTGTTATAATATTTTCGTAAGACTCAATAACAATGTCTTTATTCAGTCTTAGGAAAATATGATGAAAATGCAAAATTAAAGTCCGAGATTATAAGTCCGCGGTGCCAGACTCCAGCTTATGACAGAACCGCTGAAAAGGCACAAATAAACCATTCGAGGCATCCTTTTAATTCTGAGCCGACAAACTACGGCGCAAACAATTATTATGTCGGTTTAAAACAATTCCACTCGACAAATTCGCGACGCGTCCACAGTCGAAACGTCCAAACAATGGTTCAGTAGTGGAATTCTCGCCAACATCCCGTGAGTTTTCGTCGAGAATTCCTCCACCTACCATTGTTTTTAGGGTTTTGTTCAACGGCTTCCATTTTGTGACAACTTTTAGCTACAATGCGAGATTGAGTGGGATTCGTTTCACTAAACTGTTTAATTATTATCATCGTAAACAATCTGGTATCTGAAAATTACCTCATTTAAGGGTGATAAAAGTATTAAAATTGATACAATTAGACACAGAATTACTGCGCCGTCGTCGAGATTCATTTATCGGCGATTTCGAGATAAAGACACGGAATATTTCAAAGGCTCCAGTGTAGTGAAAACTATACGGATGCTCGAGCCTCGGTAGCTTTATCTTTGTAACCCGCGAGCTTCCCACGGGAATACTTCAGAGTAAGCCGTAAGTGAACCGATATCTTCCGATAACGGCTGAAATAAAGATGTATTTTTTGTTAGTGCTTGGCTCGTATATTGACTAGCTACAATTTACGAGATACTTGAGCTTCTATTCCTTCTTTAATCCGGCTAGGAGGTTTTGTGAATGTCAAACAAACAAACATAAGTCAAGTGAAGTCACTGATTGTGCAAAAATGACTGTATCAGCTCCCATTATTTGTTTTTTTTTTAATCTCTAAAAATGCGTTTCAAACTTCAAAAATGACACGGAGAAAAGTGTAGACCTATTACAAGGTTTTAACTTAGATTTAAGGCCCTGTTACACACATGACACAGGTAATCCTAGTGTACGGCTATTATAGTAGCGTATTATTTTAATGTTTGCGCCTTTATAATTGCGATGACCGCTACAGCCGAACAATACCACTTAAATACGCAATCTCAGGAATGCGTCGGTGATATCCAGTGAGCGCGGGCGGCTGGAATGCGGCTCATCATGGAACTCAATCCCAGTACCTGACCCTCTTTATTTATTTTACACTACATTTTTAGAGGTCGCTTTCCCGGAATGTTCCCGACCCCTGGAAATGTTTTGCAGAAAAGGTTATTTAGTCGGCGGACACAGCTTATTAACATAAACTGCGGAGTTTCTTGTTTTTAACTGTGAATTCACTATAACAATATTTTAGTTATTTTAAATATTCCGGCAAAATTACTACAGGTACCGCTACCTAATTAACGAAGTACAGGAAAGTTTTAGAATTTGTATTAATATTTTGTAAAAAGCGATAGGTTGATTTTTGATGTGCTGTTTCGTCTATATAAGGTAAGTTTATATAAAAAAACGTTTTATCTTTTTCCTTTGTACGCCGGTATTGACTGACTGATTTGTACCCGTAATGATCTAGTTGCGTGTTCGTAATAAGTCACGCCTATACGTCTCTATTTGACGTTATCGGAGCACGTTATAGTATTTTATCTTCGTTTGTTACAATTTTGTCAATACTGTACCAAAATAAGACCAAATCGAGAGAGGACTCGTTAAAATATAACTTTTAACAATAACTTGGGACAATGGCTAGAAACTAATTCAAAATGAGAACGTAAGATTATAAACTCATCAACTGTCTATCAACGCGACCTTCATTTAACTTTTTTTTTAATTGTCTAACTCTTAATAGCCAATATTAAATGTTCCTGTGGGTTCCTAATATTAGCTTGAAATGTCTTTATGTATTCAAAACTAAGAAATATGTTAATCGAGGAGAACATCTAAGCTGTAACGAATCTCGTGCATTAAATCAAGTTCCCGCGAAGCACACGGCGGCCCTAATGGTGGGTATTATTGAAAGGTCATTACGCTCTTTGTTTGCTAATAATCTCGGTTTCAATGGAACCGAAAATTGGAGAATCGGTTTTATTGAAA
This sequence comes from Lerema accius, assembly GCA_001278395.1. NCBI lineage: Eukaryota > Metazoa > Arthropoda > Insecta > Lepidoptera > Hesperiidae > Lerema > Lerema accius. The sequence goes on from LGAG01000386.1 coordinate 424,868, forward strand.
TATATCGTAATGGTATTGACTTTTGTACTTAATGCTCCGTTTAACAGACGATTTATTGTTGTGTTGGTATGTAAAGTTACACAAGACAGAGGTTTTTAAGAATCGATAGGGTCAAACCAAACTTTTTATTTTTATGTATACCTTAACTACACACAATTTCAAACTCGTACTTTCCTGCTTTCTTCTTAAAAATATATCTAAAGATTAACCCTTCACTTGTTAATAAAGAGAAATTATCATACAAATACCTTTAAAAATAGAGATGCGTAACAAAATTAAACTGAAACTTTAATCCGGTTAACGCAGAACCAAACCACTGTTAACTACCATTAACTTGTCGCCAGTACGTGTCTCAAGTGGTGAACCGGTCCCTGGTGGTGACGGTCCCCTCCCCGACGGAGCCCCCGGGGGCCCGGAACCCCGCGCCGGGGGTCTGCCTGCCCGTCATCGTCACCTTCTGCCACCAACACAGAGTCTCCTACAACTTCACCGTGTTTCCCAACTATATCGGACACTTTGGACAGAGAGACGCTCAACAGGTAAGTTCCAAAGAATTTATACCGTAGGTACCTATTATTTTTTTAGAATGCTAACGATATTAGCTTTACTAGGATATTATTAAAAAGAGTATAAAATGTTTCTGACTACATCATATTTCAAACTTCAATATTTACAACATAAATTACATTATTAAAATCGATCATCATTTTGATAATTAATTTTCACATGTAACTTTAATGAATAAAGGAGAGCAGAATATAATAGAAAAAAAAAACGAAAATATACAGTGCACATAATAAAGCTTTACTTATTACTTACAAAAAATATTTCCATATATTGTTTATTTTGCTTTCACATAGATTAAGCTGAGGTAATGACTTGACGGAACCATCAGTGGATGTTTCCATTAACTTATGAATCTCTGGAATTCTCGCCTCGTGTCTTGTTGAAGTTTTCAACCAACTTTGTGATTATATTGTCATTACCAAAGCAACTCGTTTTACTGCGTGATACACATTTTGCCACTAATGTTATGGTGGAAAATTGAATGCATACAATAACAAACAAACAAAAACACAACCTCTCACCCTACACGCATATACCATCTCCGTTCCGTCGTGGGTAAAACAAGTGATTATTAATGGATTTCTAATACTTTATCGATAAAAGATAACGTCAGAAAATCTGCACACCTGATCACGTTTTTAATGGCACTAATTAAAGTGGTCAGTAACTTAAAAATCCCAGCAGTTACATTGAGCTGTGGAAATAATGAGTTGGGCAGTAAAATATTTTTTGGGC
>LGAG01000388.1:1549-36307 GCA_001278395.1 Lerema accius
GCTCGGGCGCGGTGACGGAATACGACGGGACCGGCGCGGGCGGCGGTGGTGACAACCGTCTCACGGACAGGTCGATGGGCTCGGAGGTGACCGGCGGCACCGGGATCGGTGCCGGGAGAGGTGTAGGAATTTGTACTGCTGTCGCTGTCGGGAGAGCCGCCGGCGGCGGCGACGGTAGTCTTGCGCTCTCCGGAGACCCCACGGAGTAGGGCGGTGGCGAAGGAGCCGGCTGAGGCGCGCGTCTGAGGAGAGCCGCTCGCAGCGTCGGCTCGGCCTGGAGCCACTTCTGGATCTGACGACGATGAATGCCGAATTTCCTGGCGGTGGCGCGCTGGTTTCCGCGACACTGTGCGTCTCGACGATAGGCATCGAGCACCTGGAGTTTGAACTGCGGTGGGAAGATTCGTCGGGATCCCGCGCGGCCCTCCGAACGGCGGTCGGCGGGCGAGGGCGCGGGCGCGGGGGCCGAGTGCGTGTGGGCTGCGGCCATGTTTTGTTGACGTGTACGCGTGGCGAGCGTCGGCGCCGGACTGACTGACTGTGGCGCGCCGCACGGATGTTGGCGGCGCGGCGCAACGCGTACCGCCCGCCCGACGTGAGCTCGCGACGCGAGCCGCGTATGTCCGTAACACCGCGTTCACACTGTTCACTGTCATTCATAAAGTACATACCATAATATTAAATAAAGTTTTCTTCTCATCACGCTAAGCAGAAGGTAAACAAAATTTCTATTTTTTATTAATTGGATGATTTAAACTTGATTCTTACGAGTCAATGTGTGTCAATGTCGACCAAAATATATTTCTAGAGGACTCCGCTTAAACAGTTAGCAGCAGTTTGATGTAGGTTAGTTAGAAACGTTTTAGAATCTTAGTCTTGTGGATTTATGGGATGCTAATAAGATGCATATTATTATGCTATAAGTGCTCTACTCCACCTGTCTACACTACTAACCTAATTTTGAAGATTATTACAAAATCAGTTATTTCCTTTTTAATTCATTAATTGTATCTTCTCAACTACTTACTACTTGGTATTAAACCTAATTTATAAGTTGGCTACCTATCTACTTACCTTTAAATCCTGTTCGACGGACCATAAGGTGTTAAAGGACGAATTTCACAGTAATAAAAGTATGAAATTTGTATAATAGATTACGTTACGTATTTAAGTTAGGTAATCATAGAGTGATAATGAGCAAATCCGGACATCGATCAATTAGATTTTAAGGTGTTTTTCAGCTGTGCGTAGTCAATATTTAACCTAACAATATTTCGATGTAAACACGCCCTAAGGCATTAATCTCGCCTCATTCTCGGCGTGAAAAAATGCCGCAAGTGGGAGCCGATAGCACGTAGCGCCACCATCGCTATCTCATTCTGGCGCATAAGACGCATGCAACAGAAAAAGATAGAGACTGTGCCCTGCCTCGGTCGCTGCCACATCCGTTTACGAAACAAGTTTGCATGCGACGTTGCCGAGCAGTGCGCGCGGGCGGTTCACGAGCTTGTAGGCCGAGAGGCGAGGGGCGCGGGCGGTAAGAATGTGCACGGAGCGGCAACGTCGCCGTCCGTGGCAGACAGGGTGTCGCCGGTTCGCCGCCGTAGACAGGCCGTCGCTCAGCGGCGCTAGTCCCCGCGCTGCCCGCGCGCCCCCGCTCACACCCGCTCACACCCGCGCCGCCGCAACGCACATCAACAAGTTATTTCGGCTTAACCTTTCTCTCGAAGATAAAAGAGCGCAAGTTTTAAGCTTCGCTACGGCGGTTAGATCGTTTCGCCAGGCGCGAGGAACTTAGCGCCATCGCCGTTTCGAGGAAAGTTGTTTATTTTTTGTGTGGACGACGGCCGCCTGCCGCGCCTGCCTCGCGTCCGGCGACCGTGAAAACAGTGATCAAACTCCCTGCGCACATTTTATAACATTCAAGTTATCTGCGCATTATTATTTGCATAGAAATCTTGATTACTGCAGGTGGCTACTATACGACAATTTCCTAAGAGGCCATACGTATAATAAATAAATAAGATCGAATAAAAAAAAATTTAACTTAACAATGCTTCCCAGACAGATGATTAATAATAGATTCTAATGGAACAGTTTTCTGTGGCACACCTGGATACATACGTATTGTACCTAAATAAAGTCATGTCACGTGTTATACTTAGCATTATACATAATTGTACCTATAATCATCAGGATATAGAATGTTCTAGTTATTACTGCATCAACGTACATACATATCGCTGCACTGATAATACGACGGCGACGAAGTGAGATTGTTCAACGTCTATTAAAGCGCACTTGTTTAACTAACAAAGGAATATAAGATAATATTCATTAAGTAGCTACGTAATTTTCTATTAATATAGCTCGCATTAAATCAATATTTTGTTCCCCTTTATTATCGAAGTATGGTAATCGGCGTAATAAGCGTCATCGTAATAGCACCAATGTTAACGCGGCTTTAGGTACCTATTAGAATAATATTTACCAATTTTTTTCAACTATTTTTATGGCAATGAGATGAAAATTATGTGGCTTAAGTGTTCAATCTATTTGCTTCAAAGCTCTAAAAAGTTTACAATACAATACAATACAAATACTGTTTATTGTGCACATGTTACATAAAATATAATAAAAAGGAAAAGACAGTTACTCTAAGTTTAAGAACATAAAACTAGGGACTAGGGCACTCCGGTCGTGAAACTAAGTTGTAGGTTGACCCAATATATCAGATGTTACAAACGTCTCTCTCTTGCTTAACACAAGAATAGAAATATGTGTAAGTCATAACTTAAAAGACCTGTTCTTATAGCAGCCTACTAATTTGTTGAAGTTTTGCAGAGTAAATCGTAAACCACTATATGACAGTTTAAGCTTTATCAAGATAACACAGTCCTTGGCACAGCCGCCGTCGTACGCGGAGCATTCGAGCTTCTTATCAGCTACACGTTAATGTTCTTGGCTCGTAACCACTACAGGTTTAGAACCCCTTGGATAGTTGGATCCCGCCCAACTCTTACTGCACTAACCTGGATTACACAACCCTATTAGCTATAAGCTATACCTAACAAATTCTGTGTGCAGTCAGTTTTAGACGACCCTGTATTTGAGATCTGAGTCGATAATTAGTGGCCCTGGTAAATCAACGGGTCTGGATAGATTAGGGATTATGCACTTCTTGTATGCCTACGAATTTCCATGTTCTAATTAGGGTTGCCAGATATAGGCTCATAATTTACAGGACAATATTAGAGAAAGGGTATATCGCCGGCAATTTAAGTACTTAACTTAAACAATAGTATTGTGTTCGAGAATAGGTCCTTTATTTTCTTCTTCTTTCATTCGCCTGCGGCTCGTTTTTGGCTAATTTCAAAAAATCTGGAACATTAATGTATGACAAGACTCTTAATCCCGGGACAGTCCAGGATTTTTCTGTTATCAGCAACACTAGTCATCCTAGTAAGATAGTGCAACAAACATCACAATTATATTTCTTTAAGGAAAAAATACGCGTTGAGACTTGTTTGGTAGTGTTCATTGGTTTTTAATAAAATTTCATAGGCGTATGAAGTTTATTTATCAGAAACTGGTAGGACTATGGATTTTGCCTCTCACTTTGTGAAAGGAGTATCACTCGTAGTACCGAGTCCTTCAATGGTTAAGCTGTGGGTTGTCATGTTGTAACATCACGTCAGGTTGAGCATTTAATAGGGAAATGACAGTTAGATATTTGTGCTCAGCTCTGGGTTGACTATTCATCATAATTAATCATTTGTGTCCATGTGCTTGAGACAGAATCCTAATACTGGGTTATGTGTTCCTCCATTATTGCCCATTCATTGTATACTCTTTCCTTATTTACAACAAGGAGGCTTAGTCAATGGCTAACTCTATCCTTTAATCATTTAAATTTTAAGTAACGACAAATAGCTGATAAGTCATCGGGTCTTCGACGCATTTTTTTACTGTAACCAAACATTTTATAAACGAGTATTAGATAAAGATTTGTTATCGTACTTTGTTTTACACCATATTATCTTGCTTTAAGTGAAAATGGGGTACCTATGTAATATGTGTACTACATGATATATCATTTATTATTTTTCTCTACATACATAATATAGTTCTACACGTAGGTACCTATGTAGTATCTATGTATAGGTACCTAACGGTGTGCACTGTGTAAAAGCAGATCTAACGTCGCCAGAATTTTAATATCGAATCTCGAAACCGGCATCGCTCATTCGAAGGCGGTCCAAATACACTTGATTGGAATTAATCCATGCTAATATGAGGCCCCACCAGGCGACCACTCGCTGTTACCACATGACGACTGGTGACTGCGACACTGCGATACTGCAACATAACTTTCTTTAAAAAAAATGGGTATAGCTGCGTCATGGACACGGCTGTATGTTATTCGTGAATATGTTTATGTTACTGGATATTTTTTTGTAATAAAATATTTTTATCTATGAATTTACGTCGTAAAATAACCTGAAAATGGCGATGCTTCCTACTCTACCGCGCGGGATTTTTCACTCTTCTCGTTTATTGTAATTGATTCTTTAATCCTTTAGCTATCCAGTGGTATAGTTTAATTTTGGATGTAGATGATAGATTCTAAACTACAACGCCAAACTTTGTTATCATGGTTTTTATGATTTGCCCCGTATGGTAGCAAAAAAGACGTAACCTATTCACATCAAAATTTAAACACTAAAACCAGATCTTACTACCTATACCTAGTTGCTGTTTAGCACTATCAAGGACGACTTAAACTTATATTTAATAAAAAGTATTTAAAATGGATGAAGTTCATAAAGAACTCAACTCAGGATGTTAAAAGGATAATTATAAATTGATGCAAATTTGGTGCACGGTCTGGTGCATCACAAAGGAAGCATTAAGTAAGTATGTACCTATAAAATATTATGAATTAATTGTATAAGGTAAGTAAACAAAGTCTGGAAAGAACAAAGAGTTATAATTTTACGATAGTTTAACTCATTTTCCGTGTGTATATATCTGTTCTCTTAGTTTGGAAAACCAGCCTATGTAGCAATAAAAAAAAACTCATTCCGAGGTTCCCCTGGGAAAGGGACCTTTTGACATATATTGGCAACACTTGCAACTTCCGTCACTATACGAAAAGCGTGATTATAGCGAATAATTTAATATTTATGATGATTAGATTTAGAGTTAAGTGCCTAAAATAGAAAATTACATATTTAACTCTAGATAAATTAGTGAAATACTGAACAACAGCTCAAATTTACATACTAAAACAGAATAAGGTAACAAGAAACCTGTAGCTACTCGTAACTGCGCACTACACTTAAAATAACATGCCACCTTATTGCCTATAGCTATCACTCAATAATATCGAAGTAATTTACAGAGACAATTGACAAGCGAGGCCACAGTGGTCTGTAATTGAATACGCCATGACATCATGGCGATGGAGAATTTTCCTATGATCAGTCAGCTGGACTAGTTTTTGCAAGGGTTTGCAAGTTGCTATGATGCGATGACGTAACTCATTACTGCCTCCCGTACCCATAAGGCTTGGACTGGTTTCAAGTATGTTTGTTAGGTAGGTAGTAGGTATATTGTTTTGATATTCATATACCTACGTAAGTAAGTACCTACCTGCTTTGGTTGTTGTGATGCAGTGAATGCTTCACACCTACCGTTTTTACTTTATTACGTAGGTACTTAATACCACGTCTTATTGCATAATATCTAGCACCTACTATGATAATATATTAATATAATTTTTTGATAACATTTTATATTTTTATAATATAGGTAGGTAGGTACTACCTAGGTAAACCCCCACGCGTCATTTGACTTAAAAATATCATTTCCACCCACTACCTATATTTCCCAAAGAATTTCGAGCCCTTTTAGATTTAGCCTATGCATTGTTTATGTGTAAAGACCATTAATAACTTTACAAGTAAAAATCCTGTATGATGATGTTAGTCTTCACCACTTTCATACCTACTATTTCTATATTAAAATTAACTTCATAGAAGACGCACCATTGAGTCGCCGTCCGGTGATAACTCTTAATTTTGACAGTTCAATAATTATTTCTCTAGTCACATATCGAATCGAATTGGTATTAAGTATGCTTGCAGCGTTTGGTAGCTTTGTTAATTGATTTCGAATGTACAAAACACTGATGTGTGCAGACATGTGTATGTGTTGATCTCGGCACAAATGGTCGCTCGTCATAAAACGAATTAATAAGCTTCACAGACACATTGACGCCGCGTGCTCGTCGCCGCGCCGTGCCGCTATACCAGACATACACAGACACACATGTAAACTGACTTACTAAACATGTTCTATTAAAAACTCGATCATAGGTATAATAAAGTCGTACAATGGTCTTATTAAAACCAGAGAATATGAAAATATTTCTAAATATTACAAAGTAGGTAGGTATTGTTACATCAGCTGGCCTCGCATTAAAAAAAACAATTTGACGACAAACCTTTGTAATTGTCAGTTACCTTCCTCTTGAATCACTGGTATTGATGTAAACCGCATTAAAATCAATTGCATAGTTTGGAGAATCTAAGCGTACAGTACCTACCTACAGACAACGAAAAGCAACTTTCAGAAAGGGATCTCGGCATAAATAAGAAACCTATATTTAGACAACAGAAATGCATGGTATTTAGCATATTTATTCGACAAGCTTGGAACTTTACCCACCCGTAGTAACTAAGCCGTGGTATTAGAGATAGACACCAGATTATATCGTCACGTATGTGGGTATATCGGCCGAAGTGGGCCGCATGGTAAGTGTGAGCCACACGTGCGTCCTTCACATCGCCCAATGGGCCCCAGTTTGATGCCCGACCATACATATATCTCCCGAGATCTTACCGTTGATACCGCGTCCCTGCCGGAATCTACTCAACTCTCGCCCCGAATTCCAATTGTTTTACCGATTAAAGTTCATCTAAATACTTCTACCTGCTCGTTTCCAACTAGCAGAGGTTCATTAAAACGTGAAACAATTAAATCTTGAAACGTAGCACCTATTATCGTAATGTAATTTAATTGAATAACAGAAAAATATACTTACTTATTTATTTATTTCAAATTTGTGAAAACTAATCAAATAATACACAGTAAAATATTTCGTTCGTAACTGCAATTTCTATACTAGATACTTAATTATAGGGAAGGAAACAATATTCATACCATGAGTATGACTAACATTAAACTTAGAAAAAAATAACTGTAAAAATGTAGAGACAGCCTACGCAGCACTGCTACGAGTTTCTACGAGTACGATCCTCTCGTAGACTGCTAACAATGGGTATATTATTGTTACCGAATGTGTGAGACATTTATATTATTTAACTTAATTTAAAAATAGTTATGAATAAGGACTTGGTAAATCGATACATAGATATATAAAAAATGAGATCACAGAGCAATAGTGTAAAACAGAGAATTTTGAATTCCCTCATAATAATTCTTGAATTCGCTGTAAGATAAATGGAAAGAGAATATCAAATGAGTATTTATCTACCGTGTTGAAGTGTTATCGGGTATCGCAATGAAATAAAAGCGTAAATTTGAAGTGAAACAAACGGAGCAGCGAGACGTCCGGTCGGCGGCGACCGGTTTCTGGTCAACTCATCTCACCTGCGTCGTTTCGATTCTACGACACTCGCGTCTAGGGATACCATCATATATGATGGATAGCGGATCTTAAATACTTCAATAGAGTAAAGATTTTTAAAAGTAACTTCTAATAGATTACGTAATTTTTATTTAAATTCAACTGCTCTTCGGACGGAGGAATTTTTACCGCGCTAGTACGTAGAAGGGGCAAAGAATACCAGAAAGAGAGAAATTCAGCGTGTTGAGGGTATAAAAGCATAAATTCTTTCATATTTATGCAAATATGCCTAATAAAAATATCTGAGTAGGTAGGTATCCCTAATACAACCTATTAATTGTAATTGTTATATTTTGCATTGTCAGTCGTTTATTTTAAAGTATGAGGACATTACCATTTTTTCCCCAAGTAGTCGTACCAAAAATTTACCGAATTTTAGTTTTTAATATAAGTAACATTACGAAGACGTCTATCCAAATTTTTTTAGATAAAATCTCTAAAATCATAGAAAATTGCTAGTAGGTTAGGTACATATCCCTCTTTTAGTGCATGCAAAAACACACATGGTACCTACTTAGCTAGGTTTAGGTATAGACTTTTGTGATTGATTCTCTCTAATATTATGTCCTGTTTTACGTAAGAGCTCATGGAAAGCTGACTCATACATACGGACGGACATACCTGCTTGGCGCGTCCCGCTCGCCTCATTCACCAATACAGATTTAGCTTTCTACGACGTAAGAGGAAAACATCACCCGATAACATATAGGTACCAAACACTTAAAACTTAGCTTCACTTTTCAATCAAATGACAAATAACTCCATACTTGACGTTATGGATGTGACAAATTAAATTAGCCAATATTAGGCTTAGCTAGGTAGGGTAGACTGGGTACGGTTGTAACACAGGACGGTTGAAACACTTTGAATATCTCGTAAACCGTTGGTGTTGCAGAGACGGTCCCAGAGGAAGAAATAAGCAGACGATCGGTCTGAATACTGCTCACAAAGTTTCTTCGCTCTCAGCGCGCATTGGAAATTTTTAGAAGGCCCTATTGTGGTTTTTTGACCAAAAGTAAGTATTTTAACTCAAAGATTTTTTCAATTATTATGATTTATATTTAAGTGACAATATCGATTGTGTGTATATGATTGCAGTGATGATCGTGGAATATAATACCGTGACTGATCTTAATGTAATATTATTGCCATAATTTTAACAAATTTTTTTTAATCTAAACTAGGGGTTGGGGACGGTTGAAACATTTCTTATGGGTACGGTTGAAACATTGAATTATTTTTTTTTTCATGTTCTAGATGCCGAAAATACACAAAACTAAGACTTCGAGAGCACAGATAAACTTGTCGAAATACAAAGATTCTTATGAAGAGGTCAAAATAGGAGAATCGTTACGAAAAACGACAGCTAAACACAGCTCACTTCTAACATATTCGAAAACGAGATGCGTCAGGCGAGAAGAATAATCAAATGGGATATAAAGCACATAATTCGAGTTACTACTTATAAGAAGCAAGAGCGACACTTCAAAGTATATTGTATGCACTTGATTCTATGTGCTGATATAATGTATATATTTTGGTTTATCCAAGAAGGTGGTGAGAAAATTGGCTCATGAACTTACAGTTATATGTTATTAACCACGACCTAAAACCGAGATGACAACGAGCCGGCAAGACAAGAATGGTTCCGCATGTTCATGAAAAGAAATTAAAACTGATTTTACGCGCCACTCATGCTACAAGACCTTTCCTGGGCAACTTGCTTCAACATAGCCAATGCAGAATGTTTTTATAATAATTTGACCACTGTCATGGACCGTCATAAGTTTGAACCTCAAGACATTATTAATAAAACGTATTATTAGATCATTCTATGTATTATTTTCATGCGTTCTGTCCCCAGTCACTGTTTCAACCGACCCTGGTATGGGGACGGTTGAAACAAATCGGATTACTTTTGTAATGTGGTAATATTATTAAAAATAAAGCCTCTGGACCCAAAATAAAATTGTCTATTAGTAGCTAGAAACATTATCTTTTGTTTAAAATATCTTGCACATTGATCCGACAATAAAAATCAAAACTATCGACGATTTATGAAAAATTGTTTCAACCGTACCCAGTCTACCCTACTCTATCTATCTAGGATACCTAGGTATAATTTTCAAGTTATAGTTTACCGATTGTTAGCCTAATCTTTATAACTTTAACATTATTGCATGTACTAGATACATCTAGTACATACATGTTATAAACTATTTCTTTTTCTTCCAAGGCTGTATGGAATAATGCCTTGACGTAGGTAATGGAGCGTAAAAAAATTGGAATAAGCGCGGGAAAGAAGAGAAGGAAAAGGAAGGGCTAACAGATGAACAGATGGATAGTTGAAAAGAAATGCTTATCCTTTTTATTATAATATAGTTATTTTATTAGTAAGTTTCTGAAAAATAATTGTGATTAAATTATTATTATTATTGCTTTAAATACATAAGCTTGTAAATATTCGCATGTGAAAACAAATCTTGTTGTTTGGTTACTAAGTATAAAAGTAAAATTTAAAGTAAGTATTTCAAGGCAAACAATAATCATAAGAACATTAATCTACACCTATCTGAAAGCGCTGACATTTGTTATGATAGAGTAAAAATATGACGTTTTAAATTCCGCATGCGTGCAAGTTCAATGCTCAAGCAAAAAGCCGTATAATATACTAACTGGCTAACCGGATAGCCACATTTGAATATAATTACTGTATGCATGGACTCATATTGCATACATTTTTATGCCACGCTTGGCTTACTCAATCAAGCTTGAAGACGAAAGCAACATAAGTACCTACTTAGATACCTACTTAAGATCTATCTGGTACATTCCGAGAAGATATAGAAAAAAGCAAAAATAACCTTCGAGTATTTCAGGAAATGTTTAACGATTTAGGGACTCTATCATGAATATACTCGAAATTTATTACACCTAAGTATTTACTATATTTTCAATAGAAAACCACACACATTTATAGAAATTATTTGTACCTAGTAGGTACTAAGTACCTACTAAGACGGTAAACTGTATGTACCTATATGTATTTATACTTTAAAATTCAAGGTGGCACGAAGTTTTAATACAAGCAGTACCTATTTAAATTAAGAAGTTACTTTGGAAAATTTATCTACGTTATATTATGGAACTTAAAATGCATTACATTATGTTAAATCTATGTAAATATTGCAGTAATAGGTACCTAATAAGTATGGTTCTAAATTCAAACTGCTCTGGCACGCCAGCGCCACCAATAAAACCGTTACTCGCACGACTCATATGAGTAACCCGAGACGAGCTATCCGTGTGAGCTCGACGGACATGATACCTACTCATCGTGTATCAAACCTGTTTTGAACTCTAACACTAAATGTACCTATCAAGGTACTTACTAACTACTACTTAATATAGATACTCCCAAGAAATTGTTTGTTTTGTGACTTTTATATATATTTGTTATATTTCAGGCATTTATATACTTACCAACTTATAGAAATTAAGATATCTCGATTCATATTCCCGGGTATATATTTTGGTTTTGAGTCTACAGTTTCTACAATGCTTGATTTAATACACGATATACGAACGTAGAAGCCAAATGTTAGTATTTTTATTAGTAGGTCCAGTTTCAAAAACTATTTGAACGAAAAAATACTTCTATCTCTTTTCTTAGTTGCACTGAGAAAAAATAGGAGAATGAAGAAATAATAATCATTAAAAATAGTCTTATGAGTTTTATAACTTGTACCTATCAAGCCACTTTTAGATGTAGAGCCATTAATGTAAATGTCATATAATTTTCAATTCCAAAAATAAGCAAGAAATTATGTAATTTAACTTGAATTTTTATCTATTTAATATGTAAAAGTGAGGCGATAAGGCGGACATTCACAACATGGAACTATATGATTACATCATTTCCAAATTAGTATAAGGGGCGAGACAATAAATATCTAGGTACGTCATCTGGTAGATATACACTAATGTTCTATATTTCTATTAAGTATTTTTAATTTGACATTATAAGCAAATCTAATAAAATACAACGTTTCTCTACAATTTACATTTTATTTTAATTAAATAATATCTTGCTCTATCTTAAACTCTTTTATTTTTACAACTACTAATAAACAGGATGATATAATAATTCGCATTAATACCTATATAAAAGGAAGAAAGAAAACATAATAAGGTAATATAAGGTAGTACTTACCAATAGGACAATAGTTTAAACGTTTTCCGATGTAGGTACATCAGCAATTTTCTTTACGTCTCAAAGTCAACACCGTTATTATTGCAAAAGTAACTCAATGATAGGTAGGTATGCAATATCAGTAAAATCGACTGATTTCTTTATCTATCACCGGTGGAGACCGCGGCGCCTACGTGCGAGAGTGCGCGTTGACAGTCAATTAGAATGTATACAGGTACACTTAGGATCATTATATATAGCTAACTTAATAGGTAAATAACAGCGTGATTGTTTATTCTAATAGCGTTCAAATGTAAAACTGCATTTATTTTTTAACTTAAACATCAAGAAGTGTATTATTTTGAAAATACGCAGGTGCTATTTAGTTTTTGCCTAAATCTTTATGATGTAATATGCTGCAATTTGTAATTAACTTGTTCCATTTGAGTACAAAAAAATAAAGTCATTGTTTTATTTATAGCAACTTAGTTTTATGACAAATGTTATGAACTTCAATCAATGCCTTGGATTGTATACATTATGATTTATTAAATAGCTATAAGTAGGTACCTACATCGTTATAAGAATATTATAATCAACCAAATACGACACTGAATTTGCATGGCCACTGCATCTGCAGTGTCATTGATAATTGCAAAGCATCGTTCTTACAACCGCAAACAAAGAGCCTGAAACCCATTCACAGAGTTGGTAATCCCCAAACCGTTTACAATCGCGTTGAACAATTCATAAAGTAGTCCCCCTCCCCCTGCCCTCTCGGCTCTCCCCTCTCTGTGATCATCTGCAGTCGACCTTGAATCATTTTGTTGTCGCTACAATAGATACATTTCCGCGCAATCGCTTGCTGGCTTAATATACTGCCCATAGTTGTTCAACTTACGTTTGGCGTACGGCAAACATGAAAGGCCCATAGTTTACGAAATAACTGTTTTCTAATCTGTGCCATAGTTTAGTTACAGTCGGTAGTAACTCCTGTAAATATCTAATTAATACTAAATACAACGACATCTTGTAGTCATTAGCTCTACCTCAAGTTTCAGTCTATAGATACTGGGCATAGGGCATGCTTGTAGAGTTATTTTACCTATTTAATTATCTATCAACTATCTCTTTATTGCTAGAATCTAGAATCGTTATAGGAGTAGGTATTTGAAGTAAGTATGTATTACGTCAGCAGTATATTAATTACTTTTTATGTTTTTTAGTTTGCAATTATAAAAAAGTGTTTACGTAATATAATTCCAATAGAAGGTATACCAACATGGCTTTAATGTTCATGACAGTATTCCAATTTTGAAATATTGTGTTAAAAATAATAACTTTGGAACCTGTGATCTAAGGATACAACATGCCCCGATAATGTTCCTGTCCCAGTCAATTTACATCGACACTAGAAATGTTTACTTTACGCAAAGTGATTTGTTGTAAATTGATACGAAGAGCGGCAAAACAGCTGTCAAATGTGTCGATAACAAGCTCAGAAAATAACATTTTGATAACGTCCGTCTGCAGAATTATGAGAACGTAGTCAGTAGATAGGTATAATATCTGAGCTGCGACAGAACGTAATATTATTACTGCTTACTTATAACAAATTATACATGCTCTATTATAATCTAGATGTATTATATTGTAGGTACACTACAATTATACATTTTCAATAGAACACTCTGAGCGTCTCGTCTACTCTATAGTAGGTAGGTATGTTACTCTCTACTGTATTTAATGTAATCTACGGTACCTGTTCCTATAAAGCTGTGAATATAATATATTTACTTAGATAAACTATAAATCAATCAAACGTCTAAGTCCAGATTTCTATTCTTATATTTAATAATTGTAATGACTCTACACCTACAGAAATTGTTTCTAGGCAAACCTATCTACGTAGTACTACCGTACTACGTCGTGAAGTAATAGTTACTATTTATATGGGTAACTGTTAGTGGCAAAGAAATATAGTGCACTTCCAAGCCTCGCAAAATCGAGCTCATTCTCCTAATTATCTAGATAATATGCATTATGACGTAATAATGTAAATGTAGAGCTAATATTTACGTAGTTGGTTTAAAAATTTCACCGCTTTGAGTCCCTCGATATTAATTTATTATTATAAATTTTGATAACTCTGAGTGCAACTTGATAGCCACGCCAATAGCGAGCTAGAGGACAGCGCGTGTACATACCATGACCCTAACCCTTGTAAAGACTTTCACTTAAGAAGGTTTACTTCATATCCTCAATAAATTCACTTTACGAGCAGTAGTCGGTAGGTTAATAAACAATTTATTACAACAATTACGGAAGTAACGCTCAAGTAAATAATTTATGTCGTACTTACTGAACAGCTTTCAAAACATATTTCGACAATTATTTCTACGTATCAACTAAACATCTTACCTCGATCTTCATGTAGCATTCTCATGTACAAAACACTGCTCATGTTTATAGCAGTAAGAAATTCATAACATCAACAATAAATAAATGGCCTAGGTGTAGCAATCAACCGATTGCGTATTGGCGGCGAGATCGAGATCCGTTAGTGTTCGGGCGCCATGTTGTGCACATTGCGCGTGCGCCGCGGTGATCGGTGGCGCCAGGCCAGCGAGCGACCCACGGTCATTTATTTGTGATTGCAATAAATGTAGCACCTGTTAATAGCGGTGAGGTACATTTATACATCGCCAGATCGCCTACTCAATCATTCCGTTTGTAGTTGTACAAGCTCGTGTGCGTATGAATTACGATTACGAATTGCGAACCTCTTTATTTAAATAAATATTTAGGCCATGATGTAATTTGTCGAATCTTCCACGTGATCCATGTCCTAATTGACGCAATTGTTAGGTTTTGATTAGAGTTTTGCGTAATAAAAATAAAAGGAATTAGTCATTACATATAATGTCGATCTTAGGCACTGATAATGGCGTGCTTCACTTGCAAGCGTCCTTCACGATAAATGTAATCTAATCTTTGTCCCCAAGAAAATATATTACTAAAAATGTATGACGCAAACAAAACAATGCTTTGTGTCAATTGTTAGTCAGCGCATACAGTAAATAACTGCAGTACCTACCTACCTACTGTCTCTATCATTCAATGTAGGCCTTATTTCATTTTCTCCAGTAGGTAGGTATTATGTAAAGGCTAATACAATATGATTGTCTATACTTACATTATAATTAAATGGTTACTTAAAAGAGCGTGCACGTTTACTAAAAAGAAGTGCTGCAGTTATAAACGTACCTATTTAAAATGTATAACTTGTTCTTACGATCGTCGCATTTTGCAATATTCTTATTGCATTTTAGCTAAATTGAAGCACACGACCCCACGCTGTCCCAGGCGGATGTAACGATAACATTACACTTCGTTGACATCATTCGAATACCTACGGTAACCGACTGCCAGTCTGTATCGTCCGCGCTCGCTATTACGAACTAAGCAAAGCACCACTGCCTTGCTTCAACGGATACATATGGATAAACGTGGGAAAATTCCAATTACATAACGCCGCCTGGACGGTGGTGCATCCGTTTACTGTGGAAACAAAAATGGATGCATTTGGACTTCTGTGGGTCTCTCTTTTTGTTAGATTAAGTATACTTTTTAAAGATTTAAAATTAAGTTCAATATTTTATTTTACTGCATTCTCTATCTAGGTGTTGCAATTGGAAGCTATAAGTAGAGTTCTGATAACTTCTGAAAATAAAATAATTACATTTTAATGTATTAGATAACCATAATGGTTAAACGGTATACATTTTGCTGTGTGACATGACTATTAGTACCTAACTTGTACAAACAACTTACAATTAGTTTCATCTTCAACATAATACAAATTGTAATTGGGTTCATTGGATAGATAAATATATTGTAGCTAATGATGGATTGAATGCTAAGCTATGCTAAGAATGGATTGATAATGCCTGTACATACTACTCGTATAACAATCGTGGTTTTTTAATAGGCAGGTTTAATACTCACACTCAACAAGCTCATTTTGGTTCGAAGATATGAGATTGACGTATAAGTACGTGGTCTTTATGTAGATAGGGGCATAAAGAGGCGTGCGTATGAGTAAGCGAGGCTACTTGAGTTCGGTAGGTGGTTTCACCGCAGTGGCGTGGGTCAGCCGACGTGGTTCGAGTGGTCGGTGAGAGGAAACCTGTTTGCGGGAGCCGCGCCCGGCCGCGACTCGTGGCCCGTGCTCCGTGGGCGTCTGCCACACCTAACACACGGAACTGCATAACCATAACTAGCTCTACGTCTAAACTATCTATCCAGACAACGAATTTCCTAACAAACCAACCATTCTGTCAAGTCTTTAATATGGTGACAAACCGACTCTGGATGGAAACAATGCGGCGAATCAATGAATCAGCATCGTACAGGTCCCGCTTTATCGTTCCTTTCTTGCGACACAGTCATTCATTTACAGTTACGTACAAAACGTAGGTACCTATTATTATTAAAGCATTAAGACGACATCGTGTAGTCTTAAAACTAATCTCCGAAGGTCCTTGGTTTTTCACCGACATCGAAACAGGTTATGATTTTATTCAAAGCTTAGGTAGGTCCATTTAAAAGTGTGAACAAAAAATAAGGTGCCAATAAAAGGACGGAAACCTATTGTTTGGTGTCATTTTGGACCAAGGAATTTTATAAAAAAACTGAGGGTCCCTTTTATAGAGTCGACGGCGGGAACACAATGAGCCCTTTGTGATCGCGGCGCCGAACGGTCTGGCGGAGTGGCGGCGCGGGCGCGCTGGTCGCCGGCGAGTCTGGCGCGCTTCACTCGGGGCCGCTGAGCCGCGCTCGTCGTACCTCGGTGGATATCACCGAGGCGGTCGCTCTTTGTCGTTGCGTTTTATTACTCGAGTCCTTGTCTGAGATTCAAGTGGAGTTTGAGAGTGTGCCGGCGAGTGTAGAGCGGTCAGAGTCAGAGCGCAGCGCACCGTCACGCACATTCATAATCCCAAGATGGCGGGCGAAGGCGTGCGCGGGGCATCTGCATACAATGCGCGCGTGCACCACTACACACCCAGCCTGGCGCGGCGCCGCTGCGCACGTTCTGGGTAACCGACTACAAAATTAATCCAGTAGCTTTCCTATTTAAATATATAGACATTTACTACTTAGGTAGACGCCAAAGAAAGTACCTACTTAGGTAGCTCTTCAACAGTAGGTACCAACTATAAGTAGGTAAATACATTATTATACATATACTTTACAGGTACCAAGTTCCTGTAAGAAACTGTACATTGACAAATGAATATGTATCAGTAGCAGCACTAGTAGCATAATAATTACTTACTGTGGCCTCGACAAATTCCTATAGGTATACCTGTTAGCTACGATACACACGTCATTTGTCCTATAGGTACTTATAGATTAACTTTAACTTTCAAAATTCTAAAAATACAAAATTCTAGACTGGAATCAGCTTATTACCCAGCTAGTTTCACCAACCATAATCCCGTTGAGCATCAACGATGTCAATTACATACCAACATAGTTCTATATTGTTAAATACTATGCTATGCTAGAATTCATGAGGTAATGCGAGTAGATTCCTTTGGTCCTTCGTGGGTAGAATGTAGATATAGATAGCTACATTTACGGCACGCATACCTTCTCATGTTTGCACGGTAGGTAATGAAATGGAATGAATCGGTGCCTTGGTATTTTACTATTAAATATGTAACGTACACTTTGTAATGCACAAAGAGATATATAATTATATAATGTGTCAGTACCCTGCTTTGTTTTACAAGAGCAAAGAATCTGTGGTGCCTTCGGTTCGATTATACTGGGCTTCTGGTGACATTTGTAGGCTACCTAATTGATTAGTGTTCGCAATATTCAAAAACAGCTACCGGTAATATGTAATCATGCAAGTATGAGTATCGACTTACCTTGTGCAATCGGTTGAAATTGCATTTATTCCACCTTCGAGGTTTGATAAGAAGTAGGTACTTGAGCCTATAAAAGGATATTTGTTAAGACATTCTTATCTGTAAAGGAAATCTACGCAGTAATACACTTAAGTAGGTAGGTATTAGCTACTTGGACGATTAGTGTGCAGTTGCGCTAAGTATTACTCATAGTAGATAGAATACATCACGCCACCTCTTGCCACTTAACGTAGGTATGTATAATATATTATTCCTACTTAAATATTACATTAAGTTGTGCCTCTATATCAATAATTATTAAAAATTAAGACCTAAATAGGTACCTAGGTATACTATAAATATTAATGAATGATGATGACGATGTTTAGGTAGGTTTTCATGTTAGGTAAAATATGTATCTACACTAAACTACACCTTTGAGCCTTTGGCAATCTTTCTGAAATGTTCGTACTTGTTACCTTTGTTAAAATTTACAACCTCTTTGCAGGCGCAGTACATATCACTGGAACCCAGGCGAGGTTATTAGATAGATATTATTTTAAATCTCTTCATAACAATATTTCAACTGTAATTGGTTTACGTTAAAGGTATAGACGATAGGATTAAGAAATAACTTTTGCACATAACATGCTACAAATTCTTTTAAATTTTTTTAGCCTCCTCTGGAGTTGAATCGTATCCCTGAAGACACTAATTGGAGACCGATAGCGCTGTGTCGGGAGTGTCGCTCAAATGATTCAAAGCGCCGCCGCTGTTACTAATTTGGCGGATGTCGCCTCGTTTCCGTTAACAAGATATCTATTCTCGCTTTTTCTGCCAACTCAGACAAGGATACAGATGTGGGATTGCTTTTTGCGTAGAATCAGGGATAATTATTAAATTAAACACTACTGTTTTGTACATAATACAAAGTTTGAATGTCTACAATGGTACATAAGATTTGAAGTTAGCTAATGATTCACTGTCTATCACACAAGGAGTCTCAGATTCGAATCCCGGCAGGAAGAATTTTATATGACAGATACACATGATTGTCGGCTCGTGTATGTTGGACACGTCTTGTTTTGTCCTTATTACCCGCCACAAAGGGAATTCTAATGTGGCGGTTTGAGCGAGTGGTTAATTTCAATGCATTGCTTAAATAAAATTAAACAATACATTATGGAGTTCAATAAAAATAAAAATGAATTTAACTGTTTATTATACAGAAATACATTGTCATTGCAACAACAAAAAACGTAAGTACAAGTACGTAAATAGGGCTAAATGTTTAAAGATATACCTAAATAACTCCCCACACTTCTTCAAATGCAGAACATAGTTTCGCACATGTCAATGCGGCTGACAATGGGTAATTGCTTATTGAAATAACATCTTCTGAGTAGTCCACCTCTACTTTACCATGTGCCATGGCACCAACTATCAAAACTATTGGCTCATCTTTTGGAACCAAATCTCGACAAGTCTTCACCATTTTGGAGCTAAATGACATGGTCACCTTCCGCACTCCAACTGGCAAGTGTGAGGTCACTGGGTTCTTTATTACCTTTAACAATTTCATGGGGCCATCTGATGCTCTGATTGAAAATTTGTGTAGCAATTGAACTGGAATAAAAGAAACTTATAAGTATCCGATGATTTTACACATCTATCATAATATGTAAACTTATATAAGCCTCAAGTCATTTACGGCGCACTAATGAGCAAGGGTTTCTCCTCATAACTGAGGAGACAAAGCATTATTCCACCACATTGCTCCAGTGCAGAATAGTAGATTACCCAAGTGTTGTGTTTTCATGCCACACAAAAGAGGCTGACAGATATAAAAATAAACAATAATTCATCAAAGATAATTTCAATTACAAACCCATTAATCCAGCAAACCGCTTGAAAGTCCTGGGTATTCTAGTCTGTGGGTTTATTTCTATAAGAACATTTTTTTCTGTTCGTATGTAAACCTGTAGAAGACCAGCTCTGTTAAGGGGTGAGTCCATAAGCATAAGGAGAGATTGGTGAGTAATGTCTGGTCTACAAGAGCCTGGATCTCGGTCATTCTTACGAAGTATATTTGCATGGTCGTCGCAGTTTAATAGTTCAAAACTGTTTCCATTCTGAAATAACAATAATAGTTTTTGTAACTAAATTCAATAGGATTACATTATTCAATAAAATTGGCTCTGGTATAATGCTCTAGATATGCTGTATGTACGTACAACTATCTATGTTAATGAATTAGGGAATATAACAAGTCTGCATTAGAATTGTAATATACCATCTATCCTTTTCCTTTTTGTTTGCTTACTAACTAATCTAAACAACGTATTCATACAACATCATGAAATACTTTTAGTTTCAAATCAAACTTACCTTGACTGTTTCAAGTTGTGCATTTTCCAGAATAACTATAAGTCTCTTCTCTTGTTTTTTAATATGTGATGTGACAAGATGTCGTGGTATAGGATCATACTCAAATTCGTCATTTTTAGCTTCCAGTTTCCTTTTCTTTCCCATGATTAAGTACTTTGTTTATAACCTAAACCGATGTTTGAATAACTTTTGAACAATTCAGAGATACAAGTTACACAAAGAAACCAAAAATTCCACACTCAACACGTGATTATTATAATTTAGTTATCTTAAATGACCACATGGTACATTTATAATATAAATTGTAAACATGCCTTGAAAACAAACTTGCTTTATAACCTCTCAACTCAACAAAAAGTTGATTTGATTGACTTTGACTTAACTTACGTGAAAGTTAACTGACATTGGCACGTGACATTTTTTGACATAACTGACATGCCGACTTGATTACATTTTTTTTATTAAGGTTTATGGCTTGGATACAAGTCCTTTAAGCCAAGACTTGATTACAGCTAAAGTATGGTCACAGATTAGATGACTGTTACAGTTTCATAACTAACCACAGACTAGATTTTTGCGTAGAGTACACTTATCAACTATCCGTACGTAGAAAGAGTTTTAAATGAAGCAGAATTCGAAGGTCATGTCCTTTAAGATCACAATATAGACTAACTGTAGTAAAACTCTGATATTTATCTTTACGATTTTGTTCTAAAATAATTTCGAAATCGATCCGAAATCAATATCTGTTCTAACAGACCAATTTATCAGTATAGTCTGTATCTTGACAATGACAATGTCAACTTCAATTGAATTGAATTTAGACTTTTGACAATTGACATATTATTGGATGTGACAAAAAATAATTTAATGTTATTTTAAAATATAAATTAATGCAAATGGAAATATTATTACTGAAATAATAATAAGTGAACAAACATTATTTGCTGATACTTATTTTTGAATTTGGGCAGCGTAGCGATTTTATCCTTGTATATCTTTGTATAAAATCTTGTAACTGACGTTAAAAAATTATTATTTTGTATCTTTTACAACAATACAAACAGCAAGCAATTAGCAAATATATATTAAATATATTATACATGGCCAATGATCGAGAGGTTTTACGTGAAATATGGGATGGGAAAATACCGATATGTTTTCAACTCGATCAAGAAGAAATCATGGAGATTCAACAACCTGATCCTTTTTATGTTATGGTGCCTAGGCTTAGCTACTTCCCTCTTGTTACCGATAAGGTTGGTGCGAATAGTGTGTATAATTGATATTTACTATATCGTGTGACTCAAGTTTTACATATTATTCTTTTGATATTTCATGTATGAATTTTACTGTGCAATGTGGTCTCATCATTATTACATATTTTTTGTGGTCCATAGTTCAAAATTCATTGTTTTTTAATTAAGTATCTTTTATTAATACAATTTATTGTATTATTTGTAGATGAAAAGACATTTCCTGCGATACATATCGCAAGAGAATGCAGACAATGAAATGTGGCTGGATTACAATGGACAGCCTCTAAAGTGGCACTACCCTATAGGCTTTCTTTATGACTTGTTTTGTGGTAGTGATCCCCAGTTGCCTTGGACTCTCACTGTTCACTTCACTAAGTTCCCAGAGGATATAGTACTACATTGTCCTAATAAGTAAGTCATTTTAATATCTTTATTTAAATCAGTTTCTAAATAGACAAAGTTATTGTGAAATGGTGATTTGTCTTTGTACTTTGGTAGTAGGAGTGTCAATAATGTTTTACTGTTGTAAGGTAATATCATTGCTTGATAAGAATACTGCATAAGTAAAAAAGGGCAATATGACATTTCATACTTCATCAAAGTTTACTTGTAGTATTGTTAAGCGACAATAATTATGCAATTTGCAGCAAAGACTTAAATAGGTACACAAAAAAGACCTCTATCAAACTCTTTTAGTGGGTAACTCTGTCTGCTTTTGAAATTTATTTATATTTTTTATTTTAAGGGATGTTGTAGAAGCTCATTATATGTCAACAGTGAAGGAAGCTGATGTTCTGAAGCATCGGGGACAGGTAATGTCCACCATGCAAAAGAAAGATCATAACCAATTATGGCTGGGACTGCAAAATGGTAATTTACAGACTGAAATGTTGGTTAGGGAAGAATAATACTTCTAGTACACACACATCACAATGCATTTTTAGGTCATACAATTAAATCTTAATAGCTATGTAGGAATTCCTCTTGAATCCATTACACCACATTGTATAAGACTGATTTGAGGTACATCCCAAAATGATTATGAAGTTCCAGGTTAAAACAAACTAAAAAAATATTAACATAAAAACTTATTTTTATTAACATTCCACAATTTGTTGTTTTTAACATTATGTACATTAAGTTAGTGTTTGTTATACAAGTAAATTAAAACATAATACAACTTCCCTTATATTTAGTTAATGTAACAATGTTCTAACAAGTTTTGTAAAGCATGCTACTATAAGTGTAAAATGCTGCCATTTCATTTTTTTTTTCAGATAAATTTGATCAGTTTTGGGCTATAAATAGAAGACTAATGGAGTCACACGGTGATAACGAGGGTTTTAAACACATTCCAATTAGAATATATTCAGAGGATGGTATATGTAGCCAACGACTAGTCAGCCCAAAAAATAGTGATGGCAGTAGAAAGACTCTTCAACAACTTATAACTGAGTTGTATCCTGATAAGGAAAGTAAGTTTTATAACTTGAACACTAAGTATTATCACATATATTAGTACAAATTATCCGGTTTACTGTTAATATAGGTTATTGCATTTTTTACATTCAATAACTAGAAAAGCGACCTCATAATTATCTTACAAAAATAACCTTATTTTTAATGAGATTCTTATGTCTATTCATGATTTATTATACAATGCTCACTATATTCATACTACAAAGCATAAGTTAAGTATGTGATTACTGATTTTGTTGAAAATAATTATGATGGATCCATATCTTAAAAAAGATGTTAAACTATTTGTTTTTTTTCAGTGCATCTAAAGACTCATGGTATTGTGATACCTCCAGATACTCCACTCCAATGGCTCTCTGAACATATGAGTTATCCCGATAATTTTTTGCATTTATGTGTATGCTAAGTCTAGTTTGATTTACAAATCATCTGTGCTAAGATAGTTTTATCACCGGATTTTTCTTTAAATGTGTAAATTGATGCTATGCTATAAATAAGCTAAATAATTTATAAACTCAATATTATTGCTACTTAAGCTTACTGTGGAATGTCTAATAAAACATGAAACATTAAACTAACATTTTATTTACTTACATTGCAATGAAAATCTTTAGGAAGTAAACAGACCACCAAGTGATTAGACCTAGACCATAATTTTACAAATTATTTGTACGTATATTACCTATTAAAAACTATACAAATAAACAAAAATTGCAGTAAGCAATAAATAAAACGTTATCAATATTAAAATGCCATTAAACTTCATAGATAACACATTTATATCTCAAAAAACTACTTGTTGTAGTTTACAAACTGGTATATTGATTAAGTAACAATGATACATGTGTATAATTATCATATCAACTATTAGAGATCTTGTTACCTACGAGTGTCTCACACCTATAAAATCTTTTATTGATCTGAGAGAAATGTTAAAATAACCATTACACTACATCAAATGTTCAGGTACATTCATAATTAAAATGGAAATCACATCTTGAGAATGATGTACAAATGTTATTACTGTACAAAAAGTATATTTGCCTTCCTTTTTGATTAAAATGATAACTAGGATATATTTCCTTACATGTTACATTTATCCATTTAAAGCCATAAAAAGCATTTTTTTCCATTACTGTTAATAGTTCGTTGAAACCAAAATATTTAAAACACATTTTAGTATGACATTTATTAGACATGGAGGATACGTTACATTGTAGGATAAAACTAAACCTATATAATAAATTATCACAATGTTTCTTACTCTAGGAAATTTAGAAATACAGGATTTCACAGCTCGGCTTTATTCATATGTTTTTGTATAACATATGGAATGTGTTTTGTAAACCTTTTACAACCATTGTTAGCAAATATTGGCTGGTCTTCTGTGGGTCCATAAGTTATAACTGACATTGCATCCCTGAAATTAAAATATAATTATATGAAATATTTTTGCTTAAAGAAAATAGCTAACTGAGAAAATAGTTAATTCTTTTACTGAAAAATCAACAACAAAAAAATTTTTGTATAACTATGTGAATTGATTTTTCAATTATGTACTTCCAAGAGCCATCTAGTGCCTACTGTAATTGATATCATCACTCAAGACTCATAGAATGGAATCTTTATGAATCATACATACTCCATCATTTCTGCTGTTGGATGATAAACACCATGCTCTCGAAATTCATACAGTGCACACAGCTCCACATGATGTTGTTCTAGTGGTAAAAATGGTATGTAGTGGTCTATTAAATGGTGTGCAATAGTTGAGGACTTTTCAAAACCACCTGCAAATTACAAAATTACATTAGTAACATATAGGTTAAATAGCCCCATTTCATCTTCTTTTGCAACATCAGAGAAGCCTCAATAAGTTTTTTTTATATATAGACAGTACTGACAGTCACCATTTCTTTGATTACACTAAGTCTTAAGCCAAACAGCACAACATGTATTATATACCTGTATAGTAAGAAATCCTTCTTATAATTGGCTCAAAGTTGTGAAACTCAACGTCTTTTCTCTTGACACCTTGGCTGTATAATTCTAATAACGTACTTGAAATTTCCTTGCCTCCAATGTTTGATATGAAGATGAACACACTGTTTCTGTAATTTTTAATAAAACTTTCATAAACACCACTGTCACTAATAGCAGAAAAAGGTACTTTAGTAGTCCCATTCATTACAAAAAAGTACATAAGAAGAGATACTGGTGTTACTTTACGTTTATTTCATCCAATGGAGGGGATTGAATAAATTATAGGACTGAAATACATTAGTTGGAAGTATAGAAAGTTAGAAAATTATGACATAACAGAAAGTCAAGATAAAAGTATATAAATGTCCAACCTACCTGTAATCAATACCATCTACAGCATGATGATGGTCCAACATGGGTTTAATGGCATCTAGTATTGAAGGGCACATCTCATGGATTTCATCAAATATAATCATTGATGTTGGACAGCTCTTTACAATATTATTGACAGCTTCTATTAGAGCTTTCTGTGGACCAAAATTATGAATTGTAGTCAGAAGACTACTATAACAGTCTACTATAACTACTATACCTCACCTATCTTATTGTGTGTCAATGGGTCAGTCATAATTCTTCCTATAAGGTCGAGGTTGGTTGCTGATTTCAGGGATCACCTGTAATCTGCAGACCACTTTTAGAAATACTACTTTAAATTTCCAATTAACTTACCTTTGTTTTATGTGTATCTGTGCAATCAAAGTCTTTCTTTCCCATAAATAATTTCACATATTTACTTTGCATCCCGTTCTTGTAGAGGGCATCTGCAATCATAGTTGCTACGTAATTCTTGCCCACTCCTGACCAACCATGTAAACTTACAACAAGTGCTTTCCTATTTCTCTTTGTTTTGTTGTTCAAAGCTTCTTTATGAGCATGTAGTATATCGATTAATTCATTGGCTAACGGTTGGCCAAACAACTTTTGTGAAAAAGATTGTTTTAGTTCTGAAAATTGTTAATAAAACAGGCATTATACAAACAAAATCGGCTAGAAGATAATAAGACACAGAATTAAAAAAAAGCATGTATCATACTTCCTAAGTCATAGGGCACATAATTTTCAGTACAACATTCGGTAAATCGGCATAACGTGTTGGACTTAATACTATCCCAACCTAACCAACCACTAGCGACAACCGCAGAGCCTATCAAACTCGCGGTTATAAATTCACAATTTGCCAAATTAAAACTAAGCACGATTAACAAAATAGTAACACAACATTGAGATTTCAATTCCTTCATGGTTAGATATTATTTTTTCTCTATCCTGTTCAAATTTCTGCGCTCTCTATTATGTATTTATATACAAAAATTGCAATCTATTTTATAATGTAATCTTTAGATTCGAAATTATGTTAATAATTGCAATTCCTTCCTTTATTTAAATTGAATTGAGATTTTTTTATGATTCAATACATTCTATAATATTCATAGTAGACAGACTTTGACATTCTATGAAAAATGAAAATTGAACTAATGAGATAATGGCAATTTAACATCGATCTCAATAATGAATGACACATTTCATAATGTCATGAGCACAAATGTATTCTGTGGTACCGTACTCATTATATCTTCTGTGCAAAGACTACTATGAATATACTGAAACTTCTGTATTCTGTGGTATTACACCAGTCTGTGTGGATTACGCGGGCAATCAGAATTTGAGTTGAGATTGGATACCGTACCCAATGTAAACAAAATGTTTGCTAATAAATATAAGCTTGAATCGGGAATACAAATGATATTAAGACTTACAAGGAAAACAGATTTAAATAATTTTTACCCCAAGTTGTTCAAAATGGGCCCAAAACCAGGTCACACAATAGAAATCTATAGTAAAGATGATCCATCACCTCTTTTGTGTGACATTATTTGTGAGGCATTGATGCCGTTGGAGCTGGGTGGAAAAGAGTCCGGAGTTATTGTGTTTAACACTGATGGAAAGTTTAATATAGATATCATGCAGAATATTATGAAAAACAAAGTTGCAAAGTGTTTAACTGATCTAACATCAGTTAACAATTATATTTCTACCATGCTAAGCAATTTGTTTGTATTTGAAATTTATGAGGCCACGCAGTTACATGCGACAATACAACAATTAGAAGGGATTTTAATGAATCATTCAAATATATCTTTGATAGTATTTGATACCTTAACAGCATTTTATTGGTCTGAACAAAATTTCAAAATAATGAAAATGGATCTTTACTTAAAGCATTTGCTGAAAATAATTCAGAAAGCTGTTAAGGATTATAAGGTTGTAATATTATATATAAGACCACAATACTTTAGTTCTAGTAAAGAAAACATAGAACACCTAGAACCTTGTTATGAAAATCCAGTATTTGAGCAATTAAACTATAGAATCCAAGTTGTGTTCACCGAGAATGGCACACATAATACTATGGTACAGACTTATAATGAACTTAATACATGTTCATTTAGAATTCAGGAGAATATTATTGTGTGGTGTTGAATTTTGTCCCCTTGCCAGAAATATAAAAATAACAGGCATTTAAATTAATTGTATAATTTATTGTACTTAAATACGTTACAGAAGTAAAATTTCAAAATTGTTGTTTACAAAAAATGTTTAAATAGTACTGCTGAACTAGATCTCTTGTAGACACTAATTAAATAAATAGATATTATTAAATAAAGGTGATATGTAAGCGTAACAAAACAGGTCATTAAATTTATAAAATAAATTCATATTTCTCGTTGACCTTATTAATTTTATCACTTCCCTTAGTATAAAGAGCAATATCTAAATAAATGCAATCATAATTATGAACCTATATAAAATTAAATAACTTTACACTTTAATATAAATTACAAAAGAGTAGCAGTAAAATTATATGTTATTGAAGAGTAGCTTTTCCGTAAATCTCTTACTTTCTAACCTATTTTTATTTTAAAGTAAGTGCTATGAATCATATTATGTGAAGGTTATTTTTCAGTACATACCCTCTAATTCAAATATTATTTTATAATTATTCCATTACTAATTATTAGTTATATCAAAACTATGATAGAACTGAAATGTATGTTACATTTTTTCCTTGCAAACTACATGAAAACTTACTTTAGAAAGAGTCAGTAATTGAATACATAATGATCTACAAAAGTTGTCAAAGCTCAGTTGCACTATTATGGAGTCAATAAAGAAGTTTAATTAATTAAGTCTTATTTTTCTTTTGTTGTTAATAAGTTATATTCACATTAGCGTATTAGTGTATCCATCCATATATATTACACTTTAACCTTTGGAAAGAAACAATTGTAAAATTTAAGGATCATAGACCATTATCCCTGTAACTTGTCTTATAATCTTGTCAATCGGTCAAATCCAGTGAAGCTGCTAGCTATTATTCTATTACAAATGAAATTGTTTATTGTCTTTCAACTCTTAATACATACTGGATTTTAAAGTAAACATTCTAATAGAGAATGTCACTTCATTCTACAAAGACAATATCATGTTTCATGTCTGATTTTCTCTTCCCAAAGGTTGATTGCACATTGTGACAAGAACTGCATGTTATACTTCTTAATCACAGTCATATCAATGACTTTGTCATACATTTGTCCATTTATGCTCAAAGCAAGCTAAGCCCCAAAAATGTCAAGCCTTAAATTTTGTCACATCAATCAGTCTATCCGTATTTGATCAAAATGTTTTCTAAACATGAAGTTTACTTTGGAATATATAAGTATCACATAGCATTACTTATATATTACAATACATACACTACTACCTTATACATATATTTAGATTGAAATTACTAAATTATCAACTATCTTATGGCTGCTGTTTCATTTTATAGAATACCAATACTTTCTAATAACTCATACTTCTTGACATACTGTTTAAGATAATACTACTTAAGTGTTAAAATAAAATATGTGCAAAGCTAAGTAATACTATAAGAGAGATCAAAGTTTTAAAAATACATAAATATGAGACTCAATAGGAGTTAAGAGCTACAAGAATTTAAATACCTAAATAAGTTAACTTCTCATTATCACATCATAATGTATATAACATACATAAATGCTGTAAAGACATGGCTAAAATAGTTGAGCATTTCCCATTTACTCATGATGTGATAATATGAGTAACCGGACTCCTGAATGGAGAAGGAAGCTTCAAACATAACTCCTAAATAAGCTAGGTGCACAACAGTTATTATGGAGAATATTGAGTTTAAAATTACAGCCAGAACACTATTCTTTTTAAACTTATGATCACATTGTTTCCCACATGGATTAGCCAAACAACATACTTCTAAAGCAGACGCAACTTTGTAGCGTAAATTATATTCCACATATGAAAATGTTCCAATGCTCAGTAAGACAGCAGAAAATTGAAAATTGAACCCATGTAGCAGAGATGACACTAAATAGGTAGTAAGTATGGCTACAAATTTCCCATATGGTTGACATGATTTAAACACATATGTTTTTAACCACTGATGCATTGGTATGTTCCAGTAAATAACCACCTGTACTAGGGATCTAGGTAACTCAATATTAAGAGGCTTAGTGATGTCCAGTTCTAAATGACAATCGTTAGTTAATCCAAATCCAGCACAAGTCATTGACACAATTGACATACTTGAAACAAAGTAATGAGACATTCTAAATGCTTGTGCATCCCTAAATGCTCCTAACCACTTGGTAACATCATCAACATACCATGGTACAATACAGTTTGATAACAGCAAAAATATCATGGATATAATAAGATTTGTCATGATTATTCCCATCCAACGCTTTTTGGACAAAAACCTTACATTAAGATAATTGTTATAAGAGTGATATGAAATCCACGGTCCTAGTATGGAATTTGCAGGACACAGTACATACCCAAAAAACTCCATGGTATTTAAAATGTCACTAAACAAATTACGATCCATTTCAATAGCAACAGAAATAACTTTCATAGCCATGATCATTTGAATTCCTCTGATGTGCTGCCATGTTTTTGGCTGTACTAAAAATACTTCACAAAACAGTAAAAATGAAATTGTAAATAATGTAATAATCAGACCTCGAAATTGACTTGTATATAGATATGTCAATAAAAGAAGCAACATGTATGCAATCACTGTAAGAGCTAATATCCAAGATAGAGCTAATCCAACATTAAAGTAAAGAAGAAAGGCACCTATGATTGTAGACAGGCAATGACGTACATTGTGGGGCAGTGCAAAATATTGTATGAGAAACCGAAGAAGCAGATTTGCGATGATTAAATCCTTGGCAAATCGAAGTCCTTCATAAATCGTTGGTTCGCCGCACAATCTTATATATGTCCATGCGCTTTCACTGTATTCTTCTTCGTCATCCATTTTTATATCGATAAAGTAGGCAGCTGTTTTAAATTTTGCCTGCCATTGCCATGAATCAAAATTTCCCGGATAAACGGTAACACAATAATTTTAAATGGGAATTTGATCAAACTCTTTGTTTTGCATCACGAAGCAGAGCTTTGCATATTTTTGAAATATGGATTATTATTTTCTTCTTAAATATCAATTTTAATTCATATTCATGATCCTAGTTATATTTTTTTGATTGTATTTTCGTTTCGATCCGGTATACAACGGTGTAGTGTATTGTGAAGAATTATCTTCTTCGTGACAGATGACAGAATTAATACTGTCAGCTGTCACTTGATGTGATGACAATGAAATTGATTTTGTCACAGAGTACATAAACCTTAGAATAAATTTATATTCTACTATTGTATATTATTACTCTATGACGTAAACACAAGATTGATAGATTTATAGATTTTATCTATGGTACCAATGCTTTAGTCTATGCTCTGAATTCGTCTATGGTAAATACTTGCATTTTCCTAGTCTGTGTTTAAAAATAAAAATATTTCAAGTATTCTGTATTCTGATT
Source organism: Lerema accius (assembly GCA_001278395.1). Lineage (NCBI taxonomy): Eukaryota > Metazoa > Arthropoda > Insecta > Lepidoptera > Hesperiidae > Lerema > Lerema accius. Next base: position 32,464 of record LGAG01000388.1, read on the forward strand.
CTGTGATTCTGTGGGCTGTATGTAGTTTGTGGTAGGTATGTATTCTGAATTCTGTTTCATCAGCATCTTCGGCAGGAACTCAGTGATGATTTCGGTGTATTTAATACGATAATAATTGCTCGATTGACTATAATAGTGTGCAGTTTTAATTCAGTCAGTTTGTCTAATTCAGATAATAGTGAATGTAAGTCTTGAAACACGAGTGAAGTGCCTACTGACGCGGGTGCGTCCGCCATACGTACAGTGGCATAATAAATTTCTTTTGTGTTATGTTTTGTGATGTGTCCTGAGTAATAGCTTAAAATATGGCTAGCCCATCCCCTCAAAGCAGTCCAATGCCTCCGCCTCAGGCGCCTAGTCCGATGGGGCCGCCGACGCAGAGCCCGGCTCCGCCGCAATCTCCTCATAGCCCTTACGGCCAACAACACGTAAATGGTCCTCCTCCGAATCATCCACCCGCACCAGGTCAACCTCCGATACCAAATCATATGTCACCAGGGGGTCCATCCCATACCATTGCTTCGAATAGTAATGGTCCTCCTGGCGTACCTCAACAACATCCTGGCATGCCACCTTCTGGCCATCAGATGCCGCCTCACATGGTAGCGCCCCATATGTCAGGACCACCCGGACATCCAATGAATGCAGGTGGACCTCATCCACAAGGTCCTAATGGGCACTCTAATATTCCGGGCAATCCTCAACACCCTAATATGCCAGGACAAGCTCCTCCTCATGGATACATGCAGCATCAAATTGGGCATATGCCACCGGGACAGGTGAGATATTTTACAATTTGCTACACTAAATGAATATGAAATTCTACTTCCAAAATAATTTTAAATTTGTTTGTATGTGGTACAACTACTGTGTATATTTAATAAGACAATTTTTCCTCTTTATAAGAATTTTACTATACATGCCCATATGAAATTGATCATAATTAAAATGTGAACTGAAGTTTTCTTCCTTTGTCTATTATATAAAGGCCCATAAATTTCTTTAGATATTATTAGACTTATGTTTAAAAGTGAATCCAAATGATCCGTAAGGGGTAATACATGAGATTCATTGGGTAGGAAACTGTCTCTCTGCATGTACACAGTGTATACAATAGGAATATTAAGATTTTTCTTAACCCAGTCTGGCATGGTTCCAGTTAAGTTATCTGTAACAAAGTTTTTTTTTAATGAAGTATTAAAGGGACATACATAATGGGTGTTGGACTGGTTATGTGAAGTTATATAAAATTAATAATTACTTTGCTTGTTTATAGTAAGTTGTTTATAAGTTAAGCTGTAGGTGTTAAAGTTTCTTGACAGTGTTACACCATAATCTTATGGAAATACCATCACACAAAGTAAACTAGTTATTAAAGGCAGGAGTACCCTAGTTTTTCTTGATAACAGTGTATGTATACCTCGTTTTTTTCGTCGTGATATAAAAGGTAAACAATCTTACAGTGTCTTTTTATTGTAATTATTAATTTAAAAATAAGAAAGACACAAATTAAAAAAATTTAAAGAATAAACAATAATTTAATGTTAAAATACATTTCTGTATATTTCTAAATATTTTTTTAAATTAATGAAATGAATAAAAGTAGTGCCAAGATTGTTTACCTTTTATATTACGACGAAAAAAAACGAGGTATACATATTAAGTAATACTTATATCATAGTGCTTTAACATCCCATACAGAGTGGAAAATCGATTAAATTAGTTTACTTTGTACCTGCCAATACTTAACTTACATCTTTGAGGTAAAAGCCTCATGTATCCCTTTTTTAGTTTCTATAGAATACTTTGAGAACCTGTGATGCTAGGTAAAGATGTGATTATATTAAAAACTCACAGAAGTAATTTTCTCTACTTCCAACTGGGTAACTCTTATTAAATTGTAATTTCATAACAGCATTAGTATGTTTCATAATCTCCATCTGAAATATATTTTTATTATTTTAGTAGCAACAGTGTATTGTGAATGGTGTTACTTTAAATTTATTGTTCACTTTAGATTTCTAATTTGGCTTTATATGTCCATAAGTGCATAATTAGACTTAAAATTAGGTGCAGCATTTTGTCCCATTGATCATGTTAGCTGGGTTTTATTGCATATAGCTTATAGCTTATATTATGATAAAAGTGCTGTATACATACTTACCACAATATTATGATTAATTGACAACCTTCTTTTGCTTATTTGAGGTAAAGTTATTAGGTTTCCAAACCCCCTAAGGTTTATAAATGCTAGTAATTTGAGTGCAATGCTGTTAAGTATATATGAAAGTCCCTGTGTTTCCTCTTCCGACAGTGCTTTCAAGCCCGGATAAATTGAATTACATGCATATTTTGTGTCTACGGAGTTTGAAATGAAACATATAAGGTATCATGATGCTTCATCCATTATCATTAAAATCTTTTTAAGCTGACTAGGTATTTGGAACACAAAAACTTTATTTAAAAACTTTACCAGGTATATCACTAAACCAATTTCTGTCAATATTAACACCGACTGCATCATTTTCTTTGTCACATTTTTGTGTTGGCTTAATTATCTTCCTATTTTTGGCCCACATCCGATTCTGAAGACAGTTTAAAATTTTATGAAATATTACAAATTTATAAAAAAAACATTGCAATATTACAATATAAAATAATAAATATGGATACTACTATATCTACAACCTATATTATAGTTTGTTAAATGAAATTCTTAATTAAATAAAATGTATGCCAACATTTAAATCAGATGCTATTTAATCTTTCAGCATATTTAAATGTTTCAAATATTATATTATTAGCCTTAAATACATTTGTTAAATTAAATTAATTACATTTGTTTTTGTGTACACAAAACCATCAGGATTGAAAATTGGAACAAAATACATGTCGTAATAGTTAAGTAGTGACAGTGGATCATTTGCTGTTTGCATAAGTTTATCAATATAATTTAATAATATAGCTGATGATAACCAGTCTCTTCCTTCTTCACCTGCAACTATAAATACTGACATTTTTTTGGCCTTGCCGATAGATAATTTCAACACAAATATGTCTCTATGTTCAAATGTCTTTGCAATAACTGTTTTTGTTAAAGCAGCATTCACTTTCACATTTCTGTCAACCCACAGTATTATATCATTCCAATTAAGAAATCCCTGTGATATATATTTTTTGAATTGCGTAGTTGTACTGTTATTATCCGAAGATCTGAAATAGGTTATGTTAATAATGTAATTATGTTTTGTTGCTATTATCACTCTTAATATTATTTTACACATACAAGTGGAAAGGTTTCTTTATACTAACGGAATGCTGCTTGTGGCAATTAAAAAGTTTATATCATTTTGAAGAAGTGTATCTTCAAAATCTTGTGTACAACAAGAGTCAACAACAACATCCATGGTTGTAGAAGCTTCATTTGTTACTCCGTTCAAAAAATATGCATTTTTATGGGTCTCTACCATATAAGATAACAATTGCCTTTCTTGAGTATTAAAAGCTGTAACATGATAAAATGTATAGTTTGAGATAACTTGAGCACATTTTACCAAAATAATGTAAAGGTATAATGACATTTTTATTTTTTAGTTTTTCCAATCCATGTGGCTATGACTTGACTAGAGTAAAGTACTCAGACAACATAAAAGATTCTGTTGTAATGTTTAACTTAACCCCTATAATATTCATAATTTGATTAGATTCATCCACTGCTGTTTTAGGGTCCAATGAGCATGGGTGGTGGTCCTCCTCCTCCTGGAAACGGTCCTCAAGGTCCTCCAGGGCCTTCCGGCGTACCGTTGGGACACGGTGGGCCCCCACCTCACGGCGTCCACTCTCA
>LGAG01000388.1:71159-110496 GCA_001278395.1 Lerema accius
TGGACTTGGTCGATTATCTACCGTTGATCTTAAGAAGTAATCTGCGATAGTCGATTAAACTCTGAAACGTAGTTTAAACTACTATTGATCTTACGGCCCTAGATGTAATAACTAACAGTTTTAGGAAGTCCTTTAATTAAATTTCGAAATAATAACATTACAATAGACATTTTAGAAATATAGTTATAACTTAAATTAGTGTAACACAGTTAATAATTATATTATACTGGTATTAACGTTTTGCTTCATCTTATCACATAAAAACAAGTAATAGTAATGCAATAAAGCACAAAAAATAAAACTGCTTTGAAATCTAATACCTTTTATGATATAAGTGATCTTTATACATAGAGTATAGGTAGACATGATTTAACTTTATCCACTTTTCTGTGTGAGTATCCTTGATAATACACATTGTTGTCAACAATAATTGACTATTATATTCTATTAGACATCAGAATAAACGGTACACACAAAAAATAATATTCCAATATTAGCATCTAACGTGGGTCTTAGACCACTTAAAAGTGCAGGGTCAATAAGTATATGAATTCGGAATCTAGATACATATTTTTGAATATATAGGTGCTATCATCAAAATGCTAATTTAAGATATCATTTGAATGTCTCACCGTGCCGGATGGGTTTATGTTTAGGCAGTGAGGGAGCTCAGATCTGACAAGAAGTTTTCTGGAGTGAGGATGTGAGAAGATCCGATGATGACCTCCCAGTTCTTGAGGGCGGCTGTCACTTCATAAGCGCAACGGATCTCAGAGAACGACACGCCTGGAATAAAATTTATGTTTAATAAATATTGATACTTTGTGTAGGGTTGACTATGTTGCTTTATTTAAACTTACGGAGGTTTTATATTTACGATGTTAATTTAAGCATTCTAATATTGTATATAAAATACATATTTGACAAAAGTTTTGTATTGTCATGCACTCATTCACCATACAAAGTGCATATAAAGAATTAAAAGTAAAGGAGACCCTTTACTAATAACACATTAATAACTTTCACAACTTTAAATAAAAATTAAGAAATCCCATATACCAACCTCCAACTACAAAGACGATCAGCCGAGGCACATTCTTGACAGTCTGCTGCGCCTTATCCTTGTGCCAGTGGCCATATCGTACACTGAAAGAAAAAATAATAAAGAACAGTGTAACAAGGTCCATAGATATCTCGTTTAATATTCCTGGCTAGCAGACGGATTTCTTTTTATATTTTTAATTATTTTAATATTGGAGTTATTTTGGCAATGAGAAAGATCATCTGTCACTTGAACAAAAATGGTTATTTAAAAAATGTATAACCAATTTAAATAGTTATTGAAATCAATAATGTTCAGTAATGGTGAATGGAATAAGATATTGTTTTTAACAATTGAATTCTATGCTATATTATTTACTGAATTTGATATGTTGAAATGCAAGTAAAGTAATGCTTTAACACATTGAAGTGTTTCAGTCATTGAACTCAATGAACTTTCGACACAAAAGGGAGTAGGTGGAATCTATCCCCTTTGTAGCAAATGTCTAATTTTTCAAGCTCAGGTTTTAACTATTCAGTATGGATAGATCAGTTGCCATGTTTACCTGGTAGGCGCTTGGTAGCCCGAGGTCTGAGCGCGGCCGGCCAGGTATGGGAAGTGACGCTGGTCCAGTTTGTCTTCTATTGCGTCCTCAATAATATCCTTTAAAACAGTGGTATGTATCATAAGAATAACATTCATAAATGTAATACTTGTACATTATGTGGTTGCTGTGCTATCGTTTCATTCTGTTTTGACATTCAGGTGATATAAATTTATGGCGGTAATACTGAAGAAATAACATAATAGAAAAACAAATGGTCTGCTCAAACATGACTGTGAATCAAGATTCTTTACTTCTATTGTAGTAAATATTTGAAGAGAGTAATTTGTGTCAGTCTTACCTTGATAACTGGAGTCCAACGGGACATTTGATAAGTTTGTTCAGTAATTCTCTCCTTCCTTGGTACTTGGTATTGCTTCTTACGGTTTCCCTGTGTAAAATAAAGACATTTTGTAAATTGTAGATAAAAATTACAACACTAAGTAGCAAGACTACAAATAATTAATAATTAATAAAGATACTTACTATTTATTAAGAAGATAAATCAAGCTATGACTGGTATTTTATGACAAATATTAATTAGATGTAAGTTTCAATATTCTTGATATTGGTAGGAGTGGCGTGGTCACCCAGTGACAAAACTTCTTAATAAATAAAGATTAAAAAACACTTATTTAATTTTTTTATAGCTAATAGTAGTGCTTACATCAATGATGACGTTGATACCAAGGTTGGCCAGGTTGAGCAACGTCTGCTTGTCTGGCGCGTCGAGCTGCGCATGCGTCACCACCTTGTTCAAGTTCTCCTCCGAGATGCCGTTCTTAGACATTATGTACAGAGCGATGATGCGCATCTTGTTGTAGTTTGTTACTGTCTGCAAACAATTATGTACAATGTGTGTCATTTTAACAATATTGTTAAAGTTAATCTGTTTCTTTTTAGATTCGTAGTTTAAATTCGTACTTTTTTCTACATAATTAAGACTTACATCGGACACTTGTAATGCATCATAATGCAGTAATGCTCAAAACAATCTTTTTATTTATAACCAGTGTTCAAAGTAATTTGTAGTGGTACCTTAGATTAGAGTTATTTGTGAAATCTACATTATAGTGACAACATAAGCCATCATAATCACTTAATAAAAGTAATAAATATTTTCAATCGGTCTTCTGCAATATAATTACCTGATCAAGAAGTACAGGCACAATGCTCCTCATGTAATCTTTGATCTTCTCCCCCTCAGCATCAGTGCCCATGGCAAGATCCTGTTCATATAACATAGATTTAGTACTGATAATCATTATATCCCACAAAATGAGTCGTAAATATAGGAACATTCCATACTAAGATTGGTCATTGACCCGTAATATCAAGGTCATCAATTTTGCTGCGTTAATTGAACTAAGGTAGGTCGATGACACGTGGTCGCTAAGAGAACTAGTAGACATTCGATATTTGTAGTTAATGAGTAAGTTTGTTGTAGCTTTTAAGAAATTCCTCATAATGCTGATGGCATTACTGATTATAAATATGCATTGTGTTTGAGTGCTACTGCAAACAGTAAAGGCACACAGCACTGCTTTTCAACGGCGTATGATTTCCTATACGCTTAGTATGGACATAAATAATAAGTTATGATTTATTTTTTTGTAGATAATTCTTTAGTTAATCAATCTTTTAAATAACTATTACTTTCACAAATTCCTAATAGACATTCTTCAAAAAATTGTGCATTCCCAAGTATATTGCCATCTATTACAATAGTAATTTGAATTTGGAGAGTATCATCAAAAATACAAAGCTACAATAAAAAAAAAAAATTTTAGTAAACTATGGGTAACTTTACCTGTTCCACCTTGCAGAGCTTGTCAACATAGCCCTGATAGGCCTTCATGCAGTCCTCGGCCAGTCGCAGATGCGTTGCGTACTTCGATAGCTCCTTCTGGTATTGAGGCATCTTCTTGATCATTTGAGACAGGTCACGCATGGATTGTTTGTCACCTGAAACATAATAGTATACATTTGGTGGTACATTTATACATGTTCATGTCACTAAGGACCCAGAAACTATTGCAGTGCGATTATTGAGTTTCTAAGGATTTATTTACCGAGTTTAAAAATTCAGTTATTAGGGCACATAATAATCTATTAGAGCATTTTTATCAGGTCAGTGCGATTTTATTCAAACCTTCAAGTCTTTGAAGCAATAATAGGTTCGTATTTTTTTTTAATAATTTTTCAGTTGACTTTATTGAAGTCAATTATAACGTATCAGGACATAACTAGCACGCTTTATAACTTTTTAGTGATGTACTCACCTCCTCCCATGCGCTTGGATTCAGTGAACTTCTTGAGGTTCTTGGTGACGGAGGTGGAGACGACGGCGATGTGCTGGTGGCGCAGCTCCACCCACAGCTCGTCGTTCTCGTCCAGGAGCACCTCCTTTATCTGACCTTGAGATGCTTCATATCTGCATCAAATATATTTACCATGTAAAAATTTAATGAAAATGGTTTCTGGTTTCTGATATTGATAGATATAAAACAAAATATTTACTTAATTTTTTGAGACATTAATTAATTACAGTAACATGTACCAATGCTAAAGAACGATGGAGGAAGCAATTCTAGATTTTCTGTTAGTTACTATTCTCACCGTAAGCCGCGTTAAGGATCTATGTACCGATATTACTGGTTTGTATAACCAATGTCATTGTATAAACCTGAAGTGTTAGTGAAGTATACCGACCTGTAGACATCGTTCTCGATGGGCAGCAGGTCGTAGGCCATGGCCTGCAGAGTGAGCTCGTGCAGCAGCGGCGACACGCAGTCGAAGCCGCGGTCCAGCACTAGCAGCTGCGAGCGAGCCTTCTCCGGACCCTCGCCCATCGTTGGCTCGTCAGCCTACACAGAAACCGACACATGTACTGTGGTAACATCATAGATAACACGTTCTATGATGTCAGCCCACCTAAAACACGCTATCGAACTTTTCTACAACGCCCGAGTATAATTAAAGTTCTGATATTATGCTCAGGTGAAGCTTAGTCGCTCTCCAGACATGATTATGTATCGTAGGAGTATTGTTTTATTGTATTACAAATTTAAAAAAAACATAATATATACATATATGTATAGATTTTATCTGATAATTTATTTGTAATCACTCATATAAATCTCGTATATAAACATCATTATGGTATGACTCAAATTATTGTAATTAATAAATACAATGTGTCACAGTCGTATTTTAGTATATTACGCTATTAGGAAATTAAATATAGGTATTTATGAATGCTATATGTCTTTTAAATAAATTGATTTTATAAAATTTTATGCGATAGTTTATAGCGCCTACTACCCATAGACATTTGTGACAAACCTCGAGTAGGAACCATAGGAGGGACTGTGTGGTGATTAGAAGCACCTGTTAGTAAATATTAATACCTTATAAGCATCGAGTTTCTGCTGGATGAGTTGTGCCAGTTCTACATTGCGCTCCCAGTCACTGTAAAGAGAAAATCATTTAGAATCAGAACGAAAAACTGACAATTTCATTATTGTGCATTATAATAGTTGTTAACCTGCGATAACGCACTGATGGATACTCTCCAAGTGTCGCACATAGAGTAGCTATTTGCTCAGCAATGCGCTCCATGTTGGCGTTACGAGTCTGAGCCAATGCAGGGTTGTACATGCATTGGAATGTTTCCGGCGAGTCTAGCGAAAACACCTGTTACATAATAAGAGAAATATAAATTAGACATAGTATTAAAGTAAATTTTAATGATACAAATATTACTCATTGTTATTTGTCTTAATAGTCATAGAAGCAGGAATATTCACCTGACTCTCATAAGGCAAGAAAGCAATGTTGATTTCCTTCAAAGTTTTGATTTTTCTGCCAGCTGAAGACTTGCACAATTCATTGAACAATTCCTCAGGGCAGACTAATCAATAGCAGCATGTAAAACAAGTGGATCATTGAGAAATCATTGATTAGTAAACTATTTGTGGTCTAGATATAGTTAATACTACAGCAAAGGAAAAGTGTGAAACACTATAATAAAACAAACCTGTTGTTCATATGGTACAAAAGCAATGTTGATTTCCTTTAGAGTTTTGACATATTTGGCTACTCGACTACGTGACAATTCATCAAATAGAACATCAGGACATGCTGTAAAAACAAAAAGAAAATAGCCAATGCAACTCAAAATACAAGCAAGAATGGTGTGATATTTATTAATGACAAAGATAGCTACATTTATTTTGAATCATAATATTGTGAAAATTAGCCATATCTACAGGAATAATTTATAATAGTTAAATACAATTGAACTATTTTCTGATATTACCTTCAGTGAAGAAAACATGTGCGGCTTTGTACATGATGCGGTTACCAACTGAAAAGTCATTGATGAGAGCATGAACTGACTTCTCAGACGGTGTAATTAGGTAAATGCCATCCATAGTGTATAGAGGCTCCCTCTTCTTATGGATATCTTCCACCACTGAAACAGGAAATAATTTTATAATAATTTATATTGCAATCTTAAACTTCTGTTATGACTAAGAACATACTGAATATGCAGTATCTTTTTAAGAAAATCTAATTTTTAATCCCATAAATATAAAATGAAATTATTAATGATTTAAATTAGTCCAAATCAAGTTTTCAGTACCTAATTCAAGTACATATTTGAATGAGTTATGTCTGAAGTGGGAAATTGTAACTTCTTGTCTGTTTCTCAATTAAATTTGATCTTCAGTATTGAATAGACCTATGTACCTGCTTAATATTGTCTAAAAGTTTCATACTCACAAGTAATGCCTTCAGCAGAAATGTCATGCATTTTGCAGCATGCTGAAACCATGCGCATTGAGAGCTGATCCACAATTAGGATCCGCCATTCCATGCGCTGGATCTCCTTGCCTTTGGGTCCGCGATAGCGGATCACCTCGTTCATAATCTCTGAATTAGTTCAAAAATACATCGATTTAATAATTGTAATGTTGATAGTAATAGTAATGAGGTAAGGAATTGAATCCTTTGTCACAATAGCTCTATAAATTAGTTAGGATTAATAAAATAGTTAATGTTCTGAACTTAGTTTATATTCAAATATAAAAAACAGAAAAACTGTATTAATGGTAATGTGTTCTCTACAATACTGACATGGTGTAGTAAAATTTTTTAATACCTATTTATCTTAAACATAGCCAAAAGATTGCTAGTAGTTACTTTCTATCTCATGCAATTAATTGCATCATTCATGATTATCCAACAAAAGATAGACTTTTAAGGTAAGGGTAATTTAAAATTTAAGCAATTTATGTCCTAGTATCACATAGACGCAGCTATGGTGCTCTATAGAAGTGACTAATACGGGCTAATAACATAGTATAACAGATATCATCAAACTCTGTCGCAATAATCGCAATGTATGACGTCCAATTCCGCCCTCACGATATTCAGGTGACAGAAAATCAATAGTTTAGCTCTTAAGTTTAACTGCATTATGGGTTGAAAAAAGGCTAATGTTTTGCAACTTTATCTCACATTGCAATAAGTTTCTCTTCTCGGTTTTCACTGTTTGAGTAATTAATGTATTTTATTTTTGTTTACAATCGTCAATAGTACAAAATTTCTAGTCAATGGGTATCGCAAATCCAATTTATCTCCTTTTGAGACAACCTTTTCTCCAACGAAACTTACAAATCATAATAAATATCAAAATGATTAAATATGTAGCAAGCTACACAATACAGAATTTTATTGTATTTTGATATTACTCATCGATAAGATGAGAATGTAGTTAGGTTCAATGAAAGGGAAAATTAGACAAAAATAAGGTACATTGATTATAGATCTATAATTCAGTCATTTACTCGTAATATATCAAACAAAACCGTACTTAGTTTAACGTGAAAAAGCATCGAAATATCATAAAAATTAAATAAATTTTACTCACTTTGCCCGACAAGTGCTTTCAGTGCCATCTTGAACCACTGACTAAAAATTTATTTTCTGCATATGCCAGTATTGCCATTTGTTAATATCATAGACTATTCCACAGATTGCGCAGAGTTCTATTTCGGAACATAAAATAACATAAAATGCAGGTCTCCGTAGCAATGCCTGCCCAATAAGGTGATTTTTTGTTGTGCAATGTGCATCCTTTTCAACCTGTGTTTTCAATTTCAACGCGAAAATATTCAAAACCTTTTGCAACCACTTGTCATAATTATGTTGCGCCTTCGTAATTGTCATAAACATAACCATTCTATATTAAAATATTTGAATCGACAAATAAATTAATTGAATAATTTAATAAAGATGTCGTTACATTAATTTTATGTATAGGTACTGGGTTCACCGGGAGGTATAAGTTTCTTTGTAATGTTGCCATAATGTTCCCATTGCCAGTGCCAGTGCCACACACTCCGATGATAAGGTTGCGCGCGCATTTGATAACATGATAAGGAGGCGATTTTATGATGGAAACGGTCGATAGCCAATAACAGAGAAGTAAGATGTTGCTTTTTCATTCAGTTGTCATAGACCGTGCAATGCGAAAGGTAAAATAGACCAACCGAATTTGTTTAGTTTTTTATGTGCTCGTGTGAGGGAAGGGTGTCGAAATTGTCAACGAAGTGTTTTATTACGTACGCGGATTTTTCTGGTAAAGAATCGTAACTTAATTATATTTTTCTTATGTATTAATACAAACTATATGAGGAATAAAAACTATGGAAAAGTTACATTTGTGTTAATCTTAGGAAAAAAAAGGTGTACCAAATTTTTTATAAGGTAAATATTTTGCATTTTATAGAAATATAATGTTGGAAATACATAATAATTATAATGATCATGGAATTGTAATACTAGTTTCCTAATATTTCGTTACTTTATAGATATTTAGAATTTTTCAAAAGTAGGTACTTAAATGTTAATGTCAATTTATTCAAATAATTGCGCTGACGCGGGAGGGTCGAGTATGAAAAAACTCCATGTTCTGAAGTTAGTCAACTAGTGATCCAGAAATCTCCACTTCAACAGATCAACAGATCTGGGTGTATGCAGGATGCAGGCATAACTGGATGCAAATGACGTAAAGTTTAGTATTAAAGGATGTTGCATTAAGCGACTTTTATGTACACGTTAATTTTGCTGTTTAATAATATTTTATATAGAATTGGTGAGTGTTTTAGATCGGTTCTAGATGTCCTTGGATCGCAGTTAGGTCAGTCAGATTAATTGTGGCTCACAGAATAAACAGACAGCTCTATTGTTTTTATTTTATATTTAATTGTTAGTATAAATAATTTTAAAAGGCTTCAGATATGCATAAAACTCCCAGGTTTTAATCCTGAGCTTTTCATTTTCTTTTGTCTATTAAAAAAAATATTATCCATCCTTGAGTTTGTCAAAATGTTGTCAATTTGTCATATTTGTATCATGTAAAGTCTCAATTAGGATTTGGAAAACGGGATTTAATACCCTTATTACCTACCCTCTATAATTCCGAATGACCTAAGCCAGTCCTTGGCTTATTTGTCTCTTGTGTTTAGATGATAATGAAAGGTCACGGAGTACGTGGTGTGCTTATAGACTTGGCGTTCTCTATTTGTGACGCAAATCAAAACTTTAAGTAACCGTTTGACACGTTACAAATTTTTCTTACTGATCTTCAAGCAACCAAATGGGTTCGGTATCTTATTGAATTTATGGTTGTTGTATCAATTAAAGTTCTAGATATCGAACGATTAACATAGTTATCTTTTTCTCCCCAGCTAGTGAAAGTGAGGTGCGGGCTGCGGCAGCCGAGTCGCCAGTGTAGTGTGATTCTGTATGTCCGATTCAGTAGTAGTGAAATGTGAAGTGATGAACTATAGTGACGAGTACGCTGGTACTGTTTGAATTGTGTGATCAAGATGAGGAACGATGATGCGACGGTCGTTATCCCTTACCCGTGTCGTGCGGAGGGCTGGCTAGATAAATGCGGTGAGTACTTAATTATTTAACACTAAAAAAAAAACAATGATTACTCACGAAATGTTTACCGCACTACCCTGCGTGAATTTGTGCTCTACTACAATAAATAGTCACTCAAATAAAACCAATTATCTGTAACGGGTAAGTTACATCTTGGCTGCTCGCGAACGGGATCTACTCATTTATATTTTATTTGGCTGGATGTAAATAATAGAGCTATGCGATAGTATCATGGCTACATTATTTTATTTTGAATCTAAAGCAGCGTTAAAATCTTAGTCTTCTTTCATTAGGAGACATGACTTCATTAACTAAACGTCTAGTATTTTCCAAGTTTCTAAGTTCTACTTGACTATCGATCGAACTTTATTTTTTCGGTGAGATTTTTTTCTCATTTCAATAGTCGGTCATGAGCAAAAAGATGTGTGTCAAAAGTACCTACTTTGTCAGTTTACGGATTTTTGCACCAGACACATAGGTATATTTGTTGCAAGGGCTAAAGTTCTAGTTAACCATAACAAACTAAAGCTTAAGCCACTTGCAGGTTGATGATGATGATATCGATGTAGGTATGACTTCAGAATAATTCCGTTGAACAATTCCGCCTGGTTGCTATTTTTACACTAACACCGGAGAGTTATTTGGAGCGATTTACGTAAGTGCTCAATGTGAGACAAGAATGACACTTCATGCAATTGCAATGTAATTGTGAGGATGAATCCGATTTGTGGAAAAAAAGTGAGAAAAAAAAACAAAAAGTACCGTTTTACCAACACTACGTTAATTTAATTGCCAGTAAATTGCCGATTCCATGGCTTATTGCTGTTAAAATGTAATCCTATAAAGTTATACTTCTCTTCTACCGACAGTTACTTTTTTACGCCTAAGTAGTAGGTACCTAATGTTTATCCATATGTTTTTAATTGTTCAATTTACTACGTACCTCTATTTCTAGATCATACAAGCGTAAATAAATCCATTTCACTTATTATAATTTGTATTAGCCGTACGTACATAATAAAACTATTTAAACTATGGCTACTAAGTCCGTAGTAACGTAACTACGTTTCATTTTAAACACAGTGTGTAGTCGTAAATAAGTTGATGACTCCTCTGTTAAAAAGTGTACCGATGATGAGGCCTTATTGTGTTATAGTATGAATCATTTGTGTGACACTAATTGATTTTGATTTGTTTCGATTGCATGTTTGTATTTAATTGTCGAATTGCTCAACGATGGGAACCTCGCCCGCTACGGGTGCTACGGTCAATAGCGCCTCAACCAATTATCTACAACAGTTACGCAGTCAGCTTATGAACTACATAGTAAGGTACCTATGTTTTATTTGTCATAAGAAAATACAATTTAATTCTAACGCCATTATAAAAAATAATTGATTATGTAAGCAGCGTCTAACAGGAGTATAAAAACCAAAAAAACTTTAATTGATTTGAATTAAATTCAATTGAATCCGATAGTGTTATACTTGCTTACTTTCAGCAATAAGCAATGGTTGTGTTTGCTATTGAAAAAGAAACCTTAATTCTTGTTACTTTCCTCCGTATGTATTACAAACAACATTTTATATACAACAACAGAACTATGTTTGTGTAATTTTTAGTATCTACTCCGTACTAATGAAGCCAGACCGCATCATTGCGGCTCGTTCATGGGTCGTAGACAATACTACTCCTCAACAATGCGGACGGAAATCTATGTAGAGCACTTAAATTAACGATGCTAGTAGACTAATGTTCCGTAAATACTACCAACCTGTGGAACCTGCCTGTGAAAAGGTCTGGGCTGGATCATAATGGCATTCAGTAAAAAAATTGTAACAACATTTTACAAAAGTGCTCATAGTACAGTTCATTTAGTGATAGACGAAATTTAGCTGTTCTAGGTGCGGTCCAAAAGTGGATAGGTGACACAATAGTGGCAAGATTTCTTGAGTGTTTGCAAATTTCGGAGGGCACGAGTCATCGGTTCCGATTGTTATCATTTAGATAACAATCTTTTGGGGACCTACGGGCAGCATAAAAATTCCCGCCCAAATGTCGGATGGCCACTAATCCCTGAACAGTGATTCCTACGAAACCTATGCACTGAAGCAGTGTGATGGACTGGTGGTGTATGCTCTAGATCTTCCCTATTATGAAGAGAGACCCATGTTGATAGTACCCATTACACAATTGTGATCGTCGCAGTGTTCAGCACTAGTTACCTACCGCTAATGTCACAACAATGCTTAGGACTAATTTTCGTGACATAAGCCATTAGATCTAGCTAAATACCTAAAAATATGGATCAAATCAGGATTGCTGTTGCTAGATATGGTGACGACAATCCATTGTCCCTACTTGTTGCACGAAAAAATCGTAGCATATTAGGCAAGAGAGAGTTAAGTGAGAGAAATAACTGGAAATCTTATGGTAGTTCTTAGTCATGTAAACGTTGTTTGCAAATTGAAACACGAATTGACGTGGATATTCTAATTGCAGCATCAGTGTGCTACACACACAGTACGCCGGACCTTATCGTCAAGAGAGCAGGTTGGCCGTCCGCGTTTGCCCTACTTAGAGTGAAAACTATACGGTGTTGTGGTTTCTATCGGGTTTCGGTTCACCAAGCTGCGCCTGATCGGTCCGCTTTCTAGTTAATCAAGGGTCCTGAGAGAAAAAGACGACGTTCCTACGTGAGGAAAGTTTCGGTCTATTGTCGATTGTGATGCATCAGGAACTTTACATACCGGTGATTAGTTGGTAGGAACGAAAATTACCTGAAATGCTTCGAGAAAAGGAAGGTACGGCCGTGCCGTTTTTTTTGCTTGACTTGGCGGGAGCACTGCAGTGCCTCCTGAGTTACGGAACTTACTTTTTAGAACCCTCTATATTAATATAACCCCAAATGAAATGTTGCGTAGCACTTACGTAAGAATATAAGTTCTGCCACAATCAATCTTACGACTATCTGTGATTGATGTTTTGTGTTAATTACTTTCGCTTAAAAACCTTATCGAATGCTCCTAATAAAAAAATAATAAAGAATTATAGATTAGGCATATAATTTGGTACGTATTGCATGTAAAAAAAATGTTGAGTCCTTTTAATAGTATGCAATACACATACATACAATATTGAGTTCAAATGAAAATACCGAAAAAAAGAAAATAATATCTCAAGCAATATCTCTAATTGCAGTTTCAGCAATTTACGGTCTGCAGTACCTATGTGAAATGTATTTGTACGTACCTAACCTACTTTACTGAAAGCATTCGTAATTATGATATGTCTATTAATTATGAATCTGTTCTAGAAAAGTGTGGGTGTGGCCAGCGCCTAGCAGTGCCACTAATGCTGCCAGCTGCATCATCAACAAGATTTAATAAATTTTGCCTTTTGCGTGAATATTACAATACGTAGTACATACTGCACTAATTAATAACTACCACGGGCCATTGAATATTGAGCGATGGAATGTCTATTCATGCAAGTAATTCTTGCATATTTTTGCCTATAGTTTTTTACCTTATTCGACGTGATGCATTTTAATGTGAAACGTTTGCTCCGCCCCGTGAAAAGCATTAATAAATTAAGAAATATGTAGCTTAAAATCTAAGAGGTATGTTAAAAGTAGTAAAGCATCAAATTATTACCCAATTTAAAGACTAGAAATTCCCTTTTAACGAGCTATATTCGATCTTTTAATTTTATTATGAAAAAAATTTCATCATAAATACCGTATAGTGTCTTTTTTTCATAAAAAAAATATCAACGTGGTGATGACGACGAATGATTAACAAAATCGGATCCTGTTTTCGTAAATTCGTGATATCACGTTTCTAGTTACACATCGCGACCGGCCTCAGAAAGTTAAACCAAACGTGACATGGGTACAATATGAAAATATTGCAAATGAGGAAAACTATAGTGCCTTCTCAAGTTTCAAACAACTATATTTATAAAGTTGAATATATTATCATAACCAATGAATAATTTCTAAGATAGGCTTAACTCATAAATAAAATTTAACGCTTTCCAATCTCGTTCTAACTATTATATTATGATGTTATTTTTAAATTAATTCTAAAAATAACATTTAAGACCTCGCGTTAGGGAGTTAAAATTTTGTAACCATTTAAAAAATCTCATATAGAACAAAACTTTTAGAAAAAATCAAAGAATTCAAAAATAATTATTTTTTTAAATCGATTCTGATATCGTAAAGAACACAGTAATTTTGGTAATGTGATCTATTATCATAATGATATGGCAACATCGGGGAAATCAGGGATAACGATAGATTCAGTGTAGAGCTCTTTAAAACTGTAGCTCTAACAATACTACTTTGTTGATTCGATAACCGGAAGTTTTGTAAACTCAATTGAACTTAATAAGGTTTGAACATGCAACCGAGTTGTTGGGCTCTTGTGAACTTGTGATACCATTTCTATTTAACTTCAAAAGAAATTTGATGAAAATAATAATTTTAAAGTTAAAACATAAACGTATTTTGTTACTCTTTTCAATTTGATTTACGTACCTATTAATAAATGAAACAAAATAAGTACCTATCTATAATGATAAGAAATTAAAGTAAATCTTAAAATGTATTTTATTCTTTGTCAAATATTATTATATTCCCACATATAGAATTACCCGCATCTGACGATATTCATTCGACTTCATTCTCGTATAATATAATCTTTCACATATTAAATATTAACGTATTTTTAATGAGTACGTGAGGACAGGTAACCTCCGTTCGGCCTACGTCAGCACGTGCCACGCCTGTTGATAACATTACAGATAGAAAGTAAACTCTCACGGACGATTGCTTGCGGCCCGCGGCTGCACTCAGCTGACATGGACCATTGTTTTATTTACGAACGACAATAGCTAACAGCTAAGAAAGTGGGCATACCGGTTCGACATTAATTTTCAGAACAATTAATTATTTGGTTGTGCTAATCGATTTGCTTTACGTTTATTACAGATACAAAATCGTATATTTTTAGTTTTACGGCCAGGACGAATAAAATTTAAAACTAATAACAAAAAGATTAGCTTAATTTAAGTATGCTAGTTGTGTGATGACAATAGAGAAGATATTACCTACAGCTTATCGTGTTCAATTATAGACTCTGGTCAAGTCCCTTGTTTAGCACAACGTTCATTATATGAACTTAATTGCCAAACGATTGACGCTTTCATACACGCTATCTACCTCGTATAATTTCCAAAGCCAACCTTTGTGCGTGCTTTATCAAAACTACTCTATCGCACCCTCGTATTCTGGCAAGGGTGTTTGAAAAGATTTGTGTACGCCAGCGTTATAACTGTATCGTGTCGAGTGGACCCTTAGTGTTCGAAGTTCGTGAGTGGGTAATTAGGTAGGCTCCCTCAGGGACATTTGTGAGAATCGCTGACGTTTGGCTCCGAGCCATAAATTTAACTAACTATCTGATGCATCCAATTTCTTCCACTCCCTACCCTATTCGCAAATTGCTCGTTTTGCTAATGGAGGCATCCCAACTTGAAATGCAATGCACTCCCGTTATGAAAGTTTGCCTTAACTTTGACTAAAGTTTCTTGCAAGGAATCCATTTGTGTACACACCTGTCTTGCATCACGAGTACAGTTGAAAGTTGTGTAATATCGTAGTACCAGTTAAAAGGTAAACCAAACTGTGTAAATGTGATCGGTTACCTTTCTAATTCTTTTTTGTTTCGATAACTAGATCCTACATGTTAGTGGACTTGTTTCTAGTATACGCGTTGAACACTGAACGTTTTCAAAGCAACTTATGGTAACAAATTTTACTTACGTTATGGTTATGATTATTGCGGTACATTTGGGCATCTTAAAAATATTTTGAAAAAGCATAATCGCCATATAAGACAACTTTTTACCACCACTTATCGCGTGCATTACATTTTTTTACTGAAACCAGTACAGCCGCTAAGCAGGAATTCGGCGACAGACACATTGTTAGGTCCGATTATATTTATTAAGAAATATAATTATTTTTCCCAGAGAAAAAAAGTTTTTTCCTCTGCGACCGACTTCCTAACAAGTTTTTACATCTCACAAAACTTCGCATTTAAAAACTTTGCTGTTTCGTTCTAATAAAACTGGCATTGCGCTCTATCATTTTGAACTTTATCATGATTGTTTAGAGAGGTCAGGGAAGCATTTGTTCCACGGTCACGCTGTTTCTCATCGGAAATAGGACAGGTCAACGCTGATGCAGTGTTTTTGATTGTCTATTCGTATATCACAGTTTTATGATTCTATTATATTTTTTATTGATTATTTTCAATATTATGACATTCCCTCAAAAATATTCTGTTAGCTTAAAAACCTATCTTTTGATAACAATGCGATTCATTTTGTGTAAATTCGTAACAATGCTCAAAAATACATATTTACAGGATGTAAGTCATGCTTTCATTGCCTATGTCATTTCAAAACATTTTGATAATCAAATTATATACGTTTAATATCTGTGTATTTGTTTTTATAGAATATAGAAATAGGTCACATGTCACATATAAGAGGATGGTCGCATTAAGAACTCGAATATCTAGTAAGCATATTTCTTGAGAACCCTAAAAAGTGTTTCCAACTATGTCAACGAGTCTTGAAAGAGCCGATTATATAACAGTTAGGCCAGTTGGTGACACGGGTCGGAGAGATCTATCTGGCCCATCGCGTAATATTTATTAGAAAAATGAAATTACTGGCATTTCATCGTATGACGCAATCGTTACTAGGCCATATAGCCGTTCAATTGCTTCTGGATTCGATTCCCTCAGAGACGGAAATTTCAGTTATGAATTTAAATTTCTATGATTCTCTCTCGGTCTATTTCTGTGTTGTCTATGGTACCTCCAACACAGGGAATCCTACATTGTGGGATTATTCGTTGTTCTGTGGTTTTGAGTGAGTAGAGTTCGTTTATTTATTTCAATGTATGATTGGAAACTCTTATTAGCGCAGATACTGAATATTTTAACAGTAGCGGGTACTCACGATTAATCTTTGTATTTTACGTAAATATTTAAAACCTGTTACAACAATCATGGTCACGGCGAGAAGCAAACAAAATGTCAATAGCATATTCAATATCATATAGGTATCATACTACTCGTAAAGTCCACATAGTAAAAAATATTTTTGTTACGTACGATGTTTGTACGATAACAATTATGGAGTTTCCAAAAATCTGTGGAAATTGACTATGATTATGTAAGGAGAGATAAAATAAATATTTTGTTACTGATCGGATTTATGGTTGTATAGTGTCAAAGAAAAACTGAAACAGTGATTTTAGAAAGCTCTACTAGGTTTACCTTATCGAATTGTGCTAATTCGAAATGATTGGCTGCAACTGACGTAACGAGTAGTCGATTGGCTTATTAAAATATATCTTTATATTCTGTTACTGCAATTTTTATCTCATAAAATTGTACGTCCGTTGTTGTTGGGAAGTCATTTGTGAAAGTAATTTTATGTAAGTACATAAACGCTTATGACTTCATTAGTGGAGTGGAGATTGCACAAGTCAGATTAAGATTTTTCTCAAGGCGTGAGATTTGACGTTTTCTTTCGGGTGGGATGCTTCAGAAATCTTGATAAAAACGAGCTCGAGTCTTACCAAAAAGTCTGAGAGCTCCACTTTGACGAAAATAACGTCGAGTTTTGTAAGAGAGGTTGTTTTAAGCGGCCGGTGCCTTGTTTCACGTCTGTGTCAAAGGTCATCAGACAGAAACCTGTACATAATGGACTTACTATGCGATATCGATATTGCGGACTTACTAAACCCGCTTATTTTGTCGTCAGCTATTATGTTAGGAGGCAATAACGGAAATATTTGTGTAGTAAAATGGCATTAGCATTTTTAAAGTCATACATAGGTAGGTATATCATAGAATACTCAGCTAATAAAACTCTCTATTAATTTATATTATAGATAAATGCAAATGTTGAAAATCTAAGAAAGGGCCCTTTAAAGTACAAGTCATATAAAATAGAGGTTTAAGTAGTAGAGCGCGACCACTTGTGGTTTCTCGACCTTCTCACGTTACTATGAGAAAATATACGGAATAACGTGGGACATTAAACTCCTGAATGACGGAAGACTGCAGGTACATATTATTTATGACACAGAATTCAACATTTAAGTGAGAATATTACCATTTACCCCACACAAAAGTTTAAATATCATAGATACTTATAGCACTTTATTATGACAAAACGGAGCCTTTCTTACAGTTACAACAGCGAATTGTGTTTTAAATATTGAGCATATTTTTTAGAGAATCTAAAACCAGTTTGAAACAAAGAGTAAGATAATGTCAATTAGTTGCTACTGAGATCGTTATTATAAGCGTGTGAAGTACTGCAGTCGTATTCAACTAAATTTATCTGCAGTGCAGTTGAAAGTAGCATGTGAAATTCAAAAAGATTATGCCGTTTAAATATTTTAAGCAACTACAGTGCTGACGGAAATTATAAATTTGTCGGAACCACATAAATTGCTCTACACACTAGCAACACTACGTTTTTTATTTAGTTAAATTCATATTCTATTATGCATATGTATAGTAGGTAGCTACCTAATATGTAATAATGCTTGGTAGTGGATTAAAAAAATATTTAAGATAAAACCATAAATGGTAAAATAATAACAATAAATCATAAATTGTTTAATCACAAAATAAATTATTTTCTCATATAAACACGTGTACTTAATTCGTAGAATTATTATACGTTTACACAACCTCGTTATTCGCTTTACCGGCAAAATTTATGATTGCAATCATGTTTCAAAACTCTTTTCATAAAAATATGTTATTATAGCAATTGTTAATTAGGTCGTCATGAAGCGGACCAATTTAAAGGTAAAGTAACAACCTTATTTCGTGCGATTGAGGTAAAAGTCGGTAATTTTTAATGGTTATAAATATGTTAGGTTCTAGTATTTATTCAAAACAAGATTACCTGTAAAGCAATCACGGCGCGGGGTCACGACCGATTTGTAAAGTTAGAAGCGTGAATATTACAGAAAACGGTGAAAACAGTCTATTGAACTTTTATTGCATTGAAAAAGTCACAAAGGACATTTAAAATTTTATTTAAAAGTCATTGCTGCAAAAATAAAAAGCTTTTGTTGAGATTTCTTTTATCGCTGAGAGTTTTTCGAGTTTAATGCAAAAGCCGATGTTATTAGCGCTTGCAAGCATTGCATTGTTCGTCAACATCGGAGAAGCAATCTTTGCTGCATTACGGAGCTCCCTTGCATAAAATAAAAGCGTAGACAACAGACTCTTTCTCCCGCCCTCCGTCCCTCTTTGTTGCACCCACCTACCGTATTGCACGGAGCTCGAGGGCACCGACCGTCACGTTGAAAGCGCACCCTCGTCGTCATGACTACGCCTATTCCCGCGAAAATTATTGACAGGCACCCGGTCCAGACGAGGAGCAAGGCCGAACCCTCCTGACTTATCTCGATTCCCGCCGGTTTCGCTATTCGGTAACCCCGCGCGTGTGTGCGATGATATATTTTTACAACAATTAAATCTCGGTGCGTCGATAATGTGTTCATTATAGCTGATAAAGAGCCGTTGCCTCGGGCGATAATTACAAGGGAAGGGAAATACGTATTTTGCTGCTGCTTTTACATAGGTTTATTGTAGGTACGGTATATCGTATGAATACTATGTTCGGGAGGTTATAACATTATTATTTAAGCGCTGTTTTAGCAAAGATCATGGTTATCTTTTCTTAATTTCATTTTGATAAACTTTCATCTAACATCAGTGCAGTTAGCCGATTAGGTACTGTGTCGTCGCATAATTTATATTAGGATTTGTTTTTTATATAACACGCAAAATATGAGGACTAAAACCAAATATAAAGTAATAAAACATAATAAAGAAAGTACGTGTTCATAGTAAATTAAGTTTTTAAACTATACGTAATTTTTTTTATTGTTGCTAAGATGATAATACATAGTATAAAAGCACGAATAGCCTCGTTATGTTCGGGTAAGACGGTCGTTTATATTAGTTTAACAAAGCGCAACTCGTGCTTTTCACTATTGTACTGCTGCAGCGAGTCTTGAAACCTTGAAAAGATATCAAGAGATTAAATAGTAACGCAGAGAACGAGGATCAAAAGAAGAAAGAATTGTGAGCTCATTTTAACGAGATTTCCGCATCGGGCATCCTATTACTTCCTGTATACACTTCAAATAAACTATTTTATTTATTTGTACACGTGTTCTTATGCAGTAGCTGTCGATATAAAAACCGGTCAGTTGAATTAGAGATAGGGTTCCATTCATTCTAAAGGAATAATTTTCGTTTCTTGTGGATTTTATTTTAGAATGATGTCGTATTTATTTACCTATATTAATTGTCGGTATAGGTTTCTCGTTACATTTCAGTGGGAACTATAATAATTCGAAAATGTTAGACTTAGTAGTTTATATTATATTGTTATGTAGGTTTGTGGAAGATACGCCACATGTTTTTTTAAATTTATACCCCAAATAATATTCATGTGAATCCATTCGTGATTAGATCATCCGCGTTTATTAGATTCGGAGAAAATCGAGTTAACAAACGGACACTATTCTAAAACGGAATAGAATACTAAAAAGTAATAAAACCTTTTCTAATTACGTCATATTACATTTCGCAATAAGTACCTATTTTGCGTGTAAATTGTATTTACGCAATTCGAACAGTACTAACGGCAGGTTTCGTGTTACATATTATTACCTAATTAATTAAAGAGTTATTATTTTTAATACGCCTCTTTTCATTATGCTTACATGATTATAATGTTTACTTAATTATTTTTGGGAAAATTGATACTTACAAGTAATTTATCTATGTTAAGTATGTGAAAATGCTCTGTATTTCAACATATACATCTTAAAGATAAATAGGAACAGAACTTTTCTTACGTTTGATCTTTTACTGTTGAACATTTCAGTTCAAACCGAGGTTTAAATCGGCAGTTCTATTTTAACATCGTTATACCTTAGTGGCAATTAAGGTCACTGAGTACGGAACAACATGAGTTTGCTTTTTGTTTTCGTTAGTTTAAAATCAACCACATGTATTATTTTGTATGAACTCCAACCTAGTTTAACCTTAATGAGCTCGCAATGATGCCGTTAGTTTGTACATGACGTTTTATTATGTAACAATAAAAAGTTTAAGGAAGTCAAATCTGTTTAATTTATCGCCACTACTTCACCAACCGCTTTCAATTAATTTTTTGCCTCCCTCGCAAACAAGTACGTAGACATTGAATTTAATTATGGCAACGAATTTTATTAATTTTATATGCACATTAATTAGTTAGATACAACTTAAATAGTGTACAGAGAGGAAGTGAGGTGTCAACATTTTTATAAAATTGATTATGATATAGTGTACGACGCTATTATATAACCTATATGTATATGTTGTGGACCTCAATCAAACATAATATTGTTATATTGTTAAAAGGCGACTTAGATCGCCGACCATTAAATATGAATGCTAACGATGGCGTGTATAATCCTATTGTTTGTACACGTACATACTCAGTATAGTGGTTTAATATAATACCAGAACAATGCTCCTAAATTTCGGCATAGTAATAGGTGGGTATAACTAGATAACAACTACGGAATGTTCTAAGGCCAAGGAAATGTGTCAATAAATGAGAATATAGTTAGAGCTGTTGAAGCAAAACCTTGACACAAATTCTAGTGCAATCCAAAGTCATTGGATGTCTAGTTCGAAAACAAACATCGCATCGAGCTTTGTTAAATACGCGACCACACACTTACGTTTATGAGTATTGTATGTAGCTATTTAATTTCTTATGAATATTTATCATTGATAAACACACGTTAAATCGTGTAGCTTAGCCTTGAATTCTGCTTTAGTGTATTTTAAAAGCTCCCTGAGGTCTCAAAAGGTAGAGCAAAAGCAAAAGCATCGTTGTATGAATTTTTGGATCCCCTCATAATCTACATTTAAAACAAACAAAAAAAAATGTTTTACAAACTGACGAGTATCTAACCGATTTATCTATCTGAACGAGATAATGTAGAGTTAGGGCTCTACATTAAAGCAGTTATCGGAACACCAAATGTGGATGTAGTTGGCGATTTATTTAAATGCATGCCATAAAATAGATTGACGTGGTCCTATGGTCTATCAATTTGCATACGAACGACCCCAATAGCCCGGCGCGACAATAAAATGATTATCGCGATTGTCGAGGAAGTACTGCTCCGTCCGCAGTTCATGGAATAGTGCTTTGTTAATAATTGAAACGATTTTCAATTACTCCGGATATTTGGACAAGTTTGGTTTGATTGTAGCAATCGACAAGGGTATTACCGACTACTAATTTATGATCCGACTATGTAGTACCTACCTAACCCACTCTCGCTTCGATTTGGGAATTCTAAAAGCCTTAGCTACTAATCTAATTATCTGGGACTAGTAAATTATACATCTTGTTTTTATGGTAACTGTGATAGTAGATTTTACATAAGAATAAGATTTTAAAACTACAATTACTTATTTGCCAACTCATGTATTAAAAATGGAGTATCATGCTGCGGTTTTATATTTATTTTATGCCCTACATCTAATTAATTAAATTCAATAAGCGTGTGCTGCAACTTTTAAAAACTTGATTAAGATATTCATTTTTGTAAATGGCACTGAGCTGAGCTCATACTCTTATTCCGTCGTATTCAGAAAGTTACTTAATCAATGTGTTTGTATAAAATGTCGAACGGGCAATTAGTTTACACTAACTAAATAAACAATTAAAAAAAGATATAGGAATGTAGGTTCGTCACCGTATCTATAATAATTATTTAAATCGGTACATTCTGTAAATACTATAGTTACCAATATCATCAATTCTGTTAAAGATATCCCTAAAGGTTTGTATTGTATTATTGTGAAGTGACTCAATAATTAATATTTAGGGTCTGCGTTCACCAAGTACCTAAATTAATTGGCTTTTCACTTTGGAATTATTGTGAAAACACGCTCTTGGCCGTATTGTTGTCCTAGTTGACGAAAATGTATCATAACTGGTTTTTTAATTGACTTGTGGATATTTTTACGGAAGTCACTTTCATCAACAGATGTTTAAAATTGGTAGGTAGATACAACAAGCAGTGATTTATTATTAATACATTTATAACTGCCTTTATCAATCATGTAAGTAGGAATACAAACAACATTCAAATTTTGGTGCGTTATTAGAATAAAATTAAATTATCATAGGACGGCCTACAGTTAAGTAGTTCGTTGTGTAAACAATTATATTTACTAGCATTTTCGTAAGACATTTATAGTTTGGATTTCTATGGTTCGAGTAATGAACATTCAAAATAAGTATGTTTATCTGTTGCATAAACTCCTGAACTATTCGTTTCTTACACATTATATTCTCATTCGAGTTTCTGTAATTCATCATCATTATTAATTTCTATTATGATTGATACCAGCATTGATCGCGTCAGTCATTCCAATCTGTTTCACCTGACGAATCGTAAATTGACCTAATTGGACTTAAGTTTTACCCTGATTAATTAGATTACAATTTCATGTATCCACAGATTTAGTAGATAGTCAATACGACTACGTTTACTCATATAAAATACCAGTGTAAAAACCTTATATTAAATGACGGCTGTACAATTTTGTCTAATCTATTGATCACAATTTAAATGTGTGTTATTTACTGTAAATCTTTTAAGATGAAAAACTTTTAATCTTTATTACTTTGTTTTAATTATTAAAATTACACTATTAAATTCACTGACAGTCGTTATGCCATTTTGATAACTTTTGGGCGTCATAAAGACTTCTGACAGTTGGGTTGGCGAATAATGCTTTCGTCAATCTGTACCTACGGGAGAAATGTGATAGTGTATTAGAGTATGCATTAGGATTAGGACTCCTCAATTACAAGAGATCCGTGCTCAGTAGGGGAGAGACTTGTACTCAGTTGTAAGCTGTTGATGGGTTGGGGCCAGACATCTATTTGGAAAATCGAAATACATTTTCCTGTAACTAGGTTTTCATGGCGACGGCTACGCCGGATGGCGACGCTTCGCCTCCAGCAAAACGTAATGTAATTACTTAGCACCTGCACAATATTCCAGGGGTTTCTACCAAACAGATCGAATATTTTATTGTCAGATAGTCAGTCAGATAGGTTTTTGCTATGATTGACGTTTCTTTGTCCCTGAATATTATATTATACCTTTGCAGCGAGACTTACAGTATATCTTTGAAAAGTTTACCATACGTTTTTTGCACTTGTCACAGTGTGGACCGTAAAATAAGTTTACACTACATCATAACAAATAAGGGTATGACGTAGACTTAAAAAGGTTATAATACTTGAGCGTTACATTGATATAAATTTGACTTCAAGGCGTCCAAAAGTTACAAAATTAAATCAAGGATACATAGCTGGTGGAATATATCTTACACGGGATATTTCTATAGTCGTGTCTTCAGTTTAGTAAATGTAAACAAAATCTTCTAGGTAATACAAGAAGCAGAATACTTGTATGTGGGCGTAGGTGTTTATTCAGAGACCTAAGAATCCCTCTACATTCAGCCTACAAACAACCTCATAAGAAGCAAGCCGTTGCCGTCTGAATATTTAAGTGGAGTGTCCATTGTGGTGCTAATTACTCGCTTCCCTTACCCTTTAAACAGCCAGCCCAACACTAGGTCCTACTGTTGTCTACTTTGTACGCCACCGAGATACAAGGGTGAAAGTAATTCAGGGTACACAAGAGCTTGTTTTATTTTGATTAACTAATGAAGGTACACATTAATTTATTCGTAAAAATATGCCAGGTACACGTTATTATGTGTGGGTTTATAAATTGGTTCTCTTTTTAATCACTGAGTAACGTTAATGAGTGCTGCGTAGTACGTAGGTAGTGTTTATTTTCGTTATATAGACATTGTATGGATTAAATTAATGTTGGTGAGTGATATGCAGATCAGATATTGATTTATGCTTCTTTTAGGGGACCGTAGTAAAGGTTGCAGCGCGTCTTTCATCCCTTCAGAGACCTTTATAAGAAAAAAGCTGGAATTTTAATTTAATAAAATTAGAAACGACAGTAAAAGTCTTGGTGCTTCACAGAAAGATTAGGTACATTTGAAGTAGGCAGATGGGGTTGTACAGCTTTAAAATAAGTGTCTTGCAATGTAACGTTACGCATACACGCGTGTCGTCATGGCGAAATATTCTGGGTCAGCAAAACCCAGTTCTTGTTGATTTGAATAATGACATTATTTCAAATGAATTCAGTAACAACATTTATGTCATCTCGAACCACGAATCACGAGGTCTTTGCATAATAATGCGTAATAAATACATATATTATTATAACAACATTTCAACTTTATTTTACAATCTTTGTTAAGATGTTAATTTTTATGCAATACAGTGGCTTAATTAGAGGTACAAGATCAACTTAAAAATTTAGATTTTGATATACCTAATGTATTACTATTTTTAAATTCTTACTGTCCCTTCTTCTGTCCTAAATGTTTATCGAAGTCTATCAGCAGCAAAGTCGCGTCTCGTAACCTACTATCTAGTTAGATACCTATTTCTAGAATTCTTGTTATACATAATATTATACCGAACGTTTTATGGATAGGCTTACGCTATTATAATACCACTAGTATTTAGATTCCTTAAGTAAATAAAGTCCACTGGACGAAAATTCGATCATTGACTTAACGATGTAACATTGTTTAGTAGCAGTTCAAGCGTAGAAAGCAAATGACCGTTCCCAAAAAACGCAGTCACGATGTGCAAATACGCTAACGCTAACGGTACACTCGGCCTCACCGACTGATATGACCGGCGCACCGGATGGGTGAGGAAGGACGCCTTATGTCCTGCGCTCGGAGCGGCCGGACGCATGGGCCATCACCAAAACAGTGATATCATCATATAGTCTTTGCATACAAATAATTTTGCATCGAATAAATTAGCCTCCGGTATGTAGAGACACCTGTCCTAACGGAGAACAATGGCTATTGACCAGTATGTAGACTGTACATGCGAGACTATATTGTTGTAATGTGGCTGACCCGCGCCGCGCCGCCCGCATCGACCTCGAAGGGAAGATTGAACCGTACTAAAGCTAAATGTCGGGGACATGCATCGCCTTAATTAGTTTACGGTAACCCCTTGAGACTAACTAGAGCTGCTTAAGTTTTAACATAAATCTTGTTAGTTTCATGCTTCTCCAAGTGTATCCTAAAATTTATATTTTACTCTTTAACGGAATTCGACTTTAAGGCAATACATGTGATTTGATTGCTGAGTGCTAATCCTTACCTACCGCAACCTATGGATATCAATTCCTCCGATTATTTTTTATCTTTTTCTTTATCCGATTAATTTATTTCCAACCTTACATTTTATCTAACTGCGATAAATTATTTTAAAGCTAGGTAAACATTAGGTAGGCACCGGAAAACACTCATCTCTACGACTTTGCCTGAGTCACAGGTTTTTGTTACGTTTTGTATGAAGGTCAATGGACCTGCTTTAGACTAGGTAAGCATAATTTGTGACAATGGTCAGTGGGTGTATAATAGGTATTTTGGGTTTTTTCTATTTTTCATGCATTCATTAGAATGCTCTTTGGCTTCGTCAAAACTATAGAACCATCATGCCATATTGTTTGAAGACAAAGTTAAGTACCTATTAATAATATGTATAGAATAATAGTGTACATCAATAAAACAACAAAATATTATGCTACAACTATGATAAGTGCTATAAATCGTATTTTCAAGCGTGCGACGCTACCTGTGCAGTCACGCCTTTAGATTTTTTCAATGCCGTAATTTTGTAACTCCTTCGATGTAGTCAAGGTGCTAACGGTGTGAATTTTTATTGTATTAGATATACGTAAAACCGATTAATAGGCACATTCGTATAAAATGCTTTTAAAAATCGTGATTTTTACAGCACCATCTGTCGTGGAGTAGTCATATTAATCGAGTGTCGCGCCATCTAGTTAACGTATTGACAATGAGTGTTAGGCAGGTAACTGTGACGAGTTTATATTAGTTAATCCACTACGTGGTAGGTGGCGTTACTTGTTTCACAAAATTTTAATCGTGACAAAGTTTAACATTACTAAGTACTGATATAATATTTATTATTTTTCGTATAACGTTTACCTGAATGGCGGTAGGAGTTATTGTTAAGCCTAATTGCTGCTAGGTGCAACTTCGAGCGGTAATATTGGCGCATTGCAAATAGGTACAGCGAATTGATCAGTATCCACTGACACCCACACAGCATTCATTGAGCTGAAGGAAGAGTCGGTAAACGTATAATTTTAAAATAAGCAGTAGTGTCGATTTTTTACGGTACTTACGAGTTGGCTTAGAACGACAGCGCTCTGAAGTGCGACGATCTAGGTACTATTTAAATTTGAACACCAACGTTAGCTCCTAGATTGTTAAAAAAAGTCTTAGCGCTATGTAAAATTTATACTTACTTCAGTTTAGTTAGACACCCAAATTAGTTTAGCCGTTTGGTGTTCATCCATAGATCTAGGCCGTAGACCTACCTCTGTTTTGTTGAGAAGAAATATCGTCGCATCAATGTTACATTGTGGTTCCGTGCACGGTCTCTCAATGCAATAAGTTCACTTGTTAAAAGTAACTGTAGTTGTATCAAAGGAGTATGCAGGTCACCTTTTTGTTATTCGATGATAGATTCTACAACCAACTAAAACCAGTATAGCACTAGGTTGTTCTAATTTTGCTTAGTAAATGCAATAGTATAATTCGTAATATATGATGGTACCTAATTTATTATAAAAATTAGAAGTAGAAGTTATTCATTTTTTTTTATCAACATTTATAGCTCGTGAAACAATTTGATACCTAATATAAAAAAAACAACTTGCAAGTGTTTTGTACGCAAGTAACTGATATTAAAAATATGCAATTTAATACACAACGACATTTTAATATCCATTTCAATACTAATAAAGTTCTTTTATTAGTGAACAAATAATATCTATACTAACTACTATTAAAAATATGGCGATGTGTACGTGGGTAATATTTCTCTCTGTAGATAATGTTGCCCGCGCCACTAAACCTTTGTAATTTGACAACAAAGTGAACTAACCGCCTTTGAATGTGTATTAACTATGGAATGTGGAGATAATATACCATAGTATGTATGTAGTACGAAATACGAATTACGAATGACGTCTAACTTTGACATGGCTACATAATACTATATCATAATCTATTTACTTTTTGACTCTATGACCTGTGATAGAATATTTTGATAGAGCAGTTGTTAAATATATTTTGTTAAATTATTCTTTGGATTTGTATTTTCTCATAATACTAATACGATGGCCAAAACACAAATTCATATACAGACAATCTAAGATTTATAATGAACACTTACTGTGAAGAGTAACTTTCTTGTAAGTATTTTGCTCTACATAGAGGAATAGTAGGTACAATTATTGTAGAACAATTCTGCAAACACTGTAAGATTAAATCTCCATTTCCTTGTAGATTAGATTACACAGTTAGAAATAAATTATAATACAATTTTCCAAAAAGTTACTTACTGATTGATATAAAAACACGGTAAACGAAATTTAAAAAGAATTTAGGTGGTAATTTTATACCTCAATCACGACGTTAGGCGTGGATAAATAACAATTAAAACATCATCAAACATAATTACTATTTTTTCGTATCTTAATGATTGGCTTACTAGCGAAGTAAGCTGGTCTCGTCACGAAACTTGTGTAGGTGTAATGGGAGTGTAATTATGACTGCTAATGAATATTTATGTGTTTCAGCAACATTCTAATCAGTGTGCAATTATTGGGCATGACATGATACTGCCTTCTAACTGACTTCATATGAAATTCAATTATGTTTTTGTTCATATACTAATGTATGTAATATTGCAAATGTTTTTCTTCATAGAATACCATTGCGAAAGTCGTTAGTCGGTAAATTATGTGGAATTGTTTTGGAAACGGTGATTTTTACTCGTTTCTTTTAGTGAAGTATTCTTTTAGTTAAATATACATTTTTAAACGCTGTACCGTCACTGGATGCACTCTTTTATAGTTTTTGCTGTTGTAGTTCATGATATGAATTACTGAACTTTTTTAACATGCCCAAATAAAATCAATGCATTTTACTGGGCTACATTTGACTACGCACTAACGATTGCATTACAGCAAATTAACTATTGCATATTTCTTGTACTTAAACATTCAAAAACTGTGTTTTATGTTAACGCCAGGAGCCTATTAATGAGGGTATTTACAGGTTGACTATTACTTTAATTTTCATAAAATATACGTTAAACGTTAATCTTATATTTCTTCGACTGTTTATCTAAGCTTAGTTTTACGCAAGGAAAAATAAAAAATACGTTTTGAATAAAAAATCAATTGCCAACACACGCTTGCCTGGTTCTTATCTACCCTGATCGTTGCGGGAAGAGGTAAATGGGCCACGAATGTATATTTACTTGTTTGCTCAATGTGTATTGACTTAGCGACTGCTGAGTTTACTTCCCATACTAATGTTTTGCTAAGCCGAACCAACTAATCGTCAGTTCCCATGAAACACGTAAACATAGTGATTTGTTAAAGAAAGCATCGGACTAATAAGGTTCCATTAAATAGAAGTGAAACAGAATATGATGTGGATACGTCAAAGCCACTCAGTTGGGACTTTTTGAATACTTAACGATTCTTCAGATACTCGTATATACAAAGTTGGTGCAGTTGATAGATCCAGTAATAAATTTTATAATTGTATGTTTCCTTATTTCATGCAAATTTCCAGAGAGAGCGAGAAAAATATTAATCGAAAACAATAAAATATCAGTTTGATGCCTATACCGAATATACATAATTTGGTAGTTAAACTGTAGTTAGTTATGTCATAACCGATAAATTACATAACGAATTTTCGAACATCATATTAAACCAGCTATAAATTGAGCAAGATTGTAGGTCAATAGTTCATTATTGAGCCATAATGGGTAAATTAAACACATGCGACCCATCAATTGTGACCGTTGAGTAATGCTCAGGACCTGACCGATCATATTATTAGTATATTAACAAATTGCAGAGGCACAAAGAAAATTGTTATACCGTCTGGATGATTATGGATTATAATCAATTTAAAAACGAAGGTATTAAGGACGGACTTGTTGCCGTTTGCCTTTATAATGCGTGCATTAGTGTCCTCCACTTTTTTTTATCTTTCAATACATTTTATACCCTTAGATTACGTTTTATTGTACTGTTCTGTACAAACTTATCAGAACAGGACTCCAAGAATATAAACTTTTACATGTCAAATTTTGATAACGAAGTCAAAAGCTACGTCGATTCGACCACAAAGTGTATTCTTCTTGTTCTATATTCAAAGTATTTTTTAAGTTTTCTACCGTCCATTTAACCGCTGGGTCCTAGGCAAGTCTATAAAGTTGTTGACTGAACTCGTCGTTGCCAGTCTGCCGCGAATGCAAATACGTCTATTTGATCCGAACCGGTCCTAGCAAGCGATAAGGTAATGCTGCATTTGTGTGTACGGTTTAAAACTGATAAATCTTTTCGAAGGGAAGTTTTTTTGGGGTCCCACTGTCCCCTGGCAACGGTAGCTAGTAACAATAAAACCCACGAATAATATCGTCTTATTATAGGGGTGATATTGTTACCGTACTGTTACTTTACGGTTCGATGATTCAATTTGTACCGAAAATGTCGATTTTTTAGTAATGCGTTATAAGATAATGAACCAGGATTTAATAATAGCTCTACTCGAAGATAACACTATTAATTTCATTACAATAAACTTCCCTTAAGTTGGCGTTATATCTTAATTTTTACTTTTAGATTAATGTTGCAATATTCTTACAGCTAGAAACAAAGGGAAAATTCCTATCCATCGCCGTGATCATTTATGAAATATTTGTAAAATCCTCTAGAAAAATCTTTCATAATAATACCCCTGTTCTCGCAGGTTCGCAATAAATAAAGAGGAGGATCAAATGCGAACAAAACCCTCAGTGTTTTATCATTATACCTACAATGAATAACTAGTACAGAAAACTAGTTTAGTAAACTCGTGACAATACATTAACTGTGTGCAATACGGGGCAATACTTAACCTGACTAATGGTTGGTTTCAATACAACATGTAATTGTTGAATGTTGATCTGTTTGTCTCCTCTTAGAATTGACGAGGTTAAATACCATGGAACAGTATAATGGTCCGATGTTAGTTGCTGAATTTATGGTACTAAATTGGGTGTCCGCATACTTTTTAAAATTATAAGATGAATTCCTTTGACGTTTTTATGATAGCCTTAATTCTATTATAACGGTTCTTAATTTAATTAGTAGGGTAGATAGGGTTCTGATTATAGTATAACATCTGATTGTTGGAGATGGTTAGAACTGATGTACGATGACTCTACATTTAATTAATTTGTTCAATTTAATTAAAATTATTGTCCTGGAATTTTAGCAGAATAGTGAACTTAGTAGGTACTTATTTATTCCTTGCAGGAACAACGATACATTTATTCAAATTTATTTTGTTTGAACTATTTAAACCTGCTTAACAAAACCAGTTCAGAGATAAAAAGCTTAATGTTTTCAACACGCAATTCCCTTAAGTAGGATTATTGGCGACGTCAGCACCTTCCTGTCTGAGACACCTTTGTTACTTCATGAATATGGAGCAGGATTTGTTTGTGGCTGAAGTCGTGCAGTACTTCGCTAACGGTGAGTCGGTGGTCGGTGACCATCTGCGAACAGATGAGCGATTCTAACGTTTGGTTGGCGAGTTAAGCAGGGCGCCCTCCGCGCAGTCGCGGTGTACACCAGTCGGCTCGCGCGCGACCAGCCACGCGCACCTATACCCGGCAAGAACGAAACGAGTTTAACCGAATTCGAACACCGATCACTAACGGTTGGCGGCAAAGTTACGTTCGAGTCAGTTCAGTGATAAGTGCTGGTTAACTGTTAGTGCTGGATCATTTGGGAGCTTTATATGGTATTTTAGAGAACTCGGTCGGTGTCTTGCAATCAAAAATTCGTCGGTTGCAGTTGCATTCTTTGATGGAGTGCGATCTGTTTCAAGTTTTCATATAAACCCAGTTACTTATAAGTTGTATTTTGAAAATGAATTCTTCGTTTGGCACAAAACTTTAAAAAGTGATAGCTAAGTCCATACTATGGTGACGTAGTCAAAAAGACTAAATTATCTATAAACAAAAAGAATAAAAAATACAAGTACCTGGGTAGTATGTAGTTCATGCTTATTATGATCTGTATGATCAATAAGCACATAATGATTCTTACAATCAGTGGTTTATTGTAAAATGAACAAGTGTAGTTATGTCATGCTTAAGTAGAGCCATATACTTAGTTATTCTGTGAACTCATAAAAGGCTATTAAGGAAAGTGTGTCTGTGGGCATATTCTGATAAACGCGACAGGATGTTGTAAATTGGAGATGCGAAAACTATAAATATAACTGGGGATTTCTGGAATCAAGTGGAGGTGTCCGATAAATCAGTTGTTTATGTTGCTGTATTATGATAATCTATATGTTGATTTTAACGGTGCTTTTCGAAACATGTTTTTTTAATCTACGTCCACAGGTATTCTATAGGTATCTTTTAGACCGTCTATATATGATATCAAAATAAGTATATTTTTTAAAATAATAATATTATTAGTTAGTCTGGTGAAAATTCCTGAAACTCTTACTTTGAAATACTAGTGTTTACATCGTAGGCTATTAAGTATATGTTGCGTTCGTATAAATCGAGTAGTGAAGACGACTTTCCATTACCACTTCCTGATTATTAGTACTCAAGATACTGAAATTGCATCCGCAAACCAAACATCGAATGGAGGAATCTTCTCATTATGATTCCATTTTACTACTTCTCGTATAGTTAAGGAATTAAATTTTGCCAATTTTTTTTGCTAGC
The DNA here is from genome assembly GCA_001278395.1 of Lerema accius. Taxonomy (NCBI): domain Eukaryota; kingdom Metazoa; phylum Arthropoda; class Insecta; order Lepidoptera; family Hesperiidae; genus Lerema; species Lerema accius. The sequence continues at coordinate 103,880 of LGAG01000388.1, forward strand.
AACTGGTTGTACAGCTTGAAATGCCGTAATATTTCCTCATGTTTAATTTTATTTTTAATTGTACCCACGACAGAATAGAGGTTTAATTTCTAGACATAAAACAACTAAATTCCAACATCTCTGTGGTCTCATTATTGTTAACAAAGTTTGTCGATCTACCTTATTAAAAGTTGTAGATCTACCTTATTAAAGCTGCTCTATTCAAGTTCCAAGACTTAAAAGTTGTTATTTATTTTTGCGTTTATCATGCCTTACTAATCTGGTTTGCGATCGGCATTCAGTCCGTGTAATGATAGAAGAGCTCCCTATCTAACACGTGCGCAGACGCAAGAAATTATTAGTTATTTTCGTTCATTGACCGTGGTCAGATGTTTTTGTCGCTGGCCACACTCGGCCATAAGAACCGTGGCAAGTGATTAAGTGGCTCTTTAAGAGTATGTTCCTGTTGCATCACGGTTTTTAACTTAAAAAAGGTTATAGACTAAATATAAGCAGCAGTAGTTGTAAATTAGTAGCAAAATTGTTCAGGCCCCATACCTGATATATCTTACCGATATTGAATAATCATTTCATAAATTGAACTGGATTCAAAATCCATCGTTAGGACTTACAGTCTCCATTAAATTATATGTAGTATAAACGAGTAAATACTGCATTTAAAGATAATCTGTATTACACAGCCTGACTGTAATAGACTTGGTCAACAAAATATTGGATGGAATATATTATTAAAGCCGGCATTACTTTTGTTGCGCAATACGACGTGTAGACCTCCGCTGGCGGTATTATGGAATTTAATCTTATTATTCACGTGTGTTCCCGCAGTAAATTTAAGATAGCAATCCCTGACTCTATATAATTTATAGAAAAAGTCTTGTAAGAAGCGATTAGTCTCAGAACGGACGTAAACCCGCATCTGTTATTATCATGCAAGCCGCGATAACAATTTTGAGTACTTTTAAAATAATTGCGTTTCCTAAGCACGACTACCAGTCATTGACCTTTAATTCACTTACGCAAGATCACATCAACGACGGAATTTAACTCTAAAACGCTTAACTACTACGTTAACATTTTTGTCTTAACTAAATAGTTTAACTCGTAAGACTGCATAACTATTAGATGATTGCAGATGCCGATCGCAGTAAAATCTATTTTTGTAACTTTGGTCTTGTAATTTGTTTTAGTAAATATCGTGAATATAATTGGTGATGACAGTTTATAACTTTAGTGCGTCGAAGTGATGGTGCTTATCTGCGATGCCAGATTGGCGATACAACGTTCTGTCAACGAGCGAGGCGTACATAAACGCCGAAGCAGCGCCCCCTGGCGACCCCTCCGCCGCAAGTTACCCGCGCCGCGCCGACCGCTCTCGGCCCCCGCACACTTGCCCTTATACTACTATCTTTCTCGGAACCCGTTCACATGTTCCATATCGTATACCAACGTTGCAAAGCGATCCTGGCGATCCCTATGGTGATGCTTATTCCGTAGACCGATCGTCAAATTTAACAGACACTTCTAGTTTCGCTCGATATGAGGATTGCCGACCTCAGATAGAAGATATTCTGCCGGAAGAGCCTCCTGCCTATACCGATAATGCATTACCAGACGTAACAGGTCTGCATGTTCAGAAAGTGCCATATACTTCAAGTGTGTTCTACATAACGGCTAAGGAAGAGGCGATACAAAAAGATATACAAGGCAACAATCTGTTTTTAGTAGAAGGATCAGATTCTGATGCTTTATCATCTTGCACATGTGATAGCTTTGAAAGGTGTGAATTTGACTGCAGAGATTTTGAACCGTTCTCAGATACGTGTTGCTGTGATCCGCTTAGTGACGGCGCATGTTGTCGTAGTCCTAAGGATGTCGAGTCACCTGAGCATTTTTGTGACCGAGTGGTCGAAGAAGATGGAGTGTCGACTAGAAGTGATATGGATGGTTTAGATTTGGCTTTATTCGAGCCAGCTCAAACTGAATCAGTTAAAGAAGATAAAGATGTTACGGTTCATGCTCCAACGTCTGTGGCTACAGCGTTGTGTGGGATATTGTACGCGTTGCCGGATACGGGGAATGGTACGTATAATCTTATTTCTCATAGAGAGTAAGCATACCGGAATATAGAGATAATACTCAATTACAGCGATTAGGAACACGTTGAGACTAGCTGTGCGGTTGATATGGCCGTCCGCGTCACTACGACTCGTATTGGATACGAACAACGGTGAGCTGGAAATTACTGTCGCATCAATTACCAATGGTCATTGTCATAGCCGTATTACTAATAGACGTATATCTATCTAAATTACAACGATTATGCCTCACAATTTTATATGTAACATACAAATTAAGATCATAAAAACTTTAAATATTTTACTCAAAAGATATAAAATACTCCAAATATATTTAGTAAAGTAGTCACACGTTTTAAAAAAGTTAATTACAGTGCATTGTAAACATCGTAATAGATTTCGCATTTACACTGAATGTAAACATCGTAATAGATTTCGCATTCACACTGAATTAATAAAGCAATACTATCGAATTTGCATCTAATTTCGTTACGGTAATGAAACTCTTGCCAATTGATTCTCAACTCCTTATTTCTCCCACGACATTTATCAGCCTATAGTGTAGCTAATGGACACGTATACGCTATTTTGTATCTGCTTATCTCGTCTGGCATCAATCCGATTTGCATGTGAGCTAACAATCGTCTCCATCTTGGTGGTAATTAGAAACTTGCGAGTAGATAACGGTCTATCACTACCTCCCCGATGTTATTAAAGCTTCGCTCGCTTCCGTAATTTAACGGGTTTTCTTTCTTGTCTCAATCTTGTAATACCTAATACTTTTTAAGTTTAAAATCAATGTGCTATTTTATGTCCTAAAATTTCCTCTTTAAATATGGTAGTGCTACCCAGTAATTTGTTTTTTTTTGTATTCAATACGTGGTGATTTATTTGTGCGCAATGGATTATGTACGTATGTTAACCATGTTGTTAAAAGAGAATTACGAGGGTCCTTGACCAACGCAGCCAACCGTAAAAACATATTCTCTATACTTAAAAAACTCATAACGAAACAAAGTGTTGTTATTTAGTGCAAAACACAATTTTATGATTTAAACACAGAATGTATCTACCTATAAGCTACACTATAAGGTCTTAAACGTCCAAGGCTAATAGAAGATGTCCTTCCGTTTGTACAATTGGATTGTTTTGTGGCAGTAATAGTTTCTTCATATCAATTAATTTAATGATAACGTTCCATGCCCTGTATCTTTAACCGCAAGCATTGTAGAGCAATGGAATGCGGGCCTCATCTCTACCGTCCTTCCCATCATTAACAGCTTACATAACGCTTATTCCTTCGCTAATATGACCATAACCAGTACTATCAACTATCAACCACATATAATTAACACAATATAAAAACCTGCCTTGTACTATCAACAGAAATACAGTTACAATTTACTTACTAATGTTTTCCGGGTGTTTGCGGTTATGAATGGCTTGAAATTTCACATGAAAACATTTCAAAATTGAACATTATTTCGTAAATTGTATGATTAAAGTTTAAGTAAGAAAGGCTATCATTAATGTATGTTATGATCAAGAACATTCTAACATTTTATTACGTCGTAAGTGGCACACTGGTGCTCAGCCGCAATAGCGGACGGCAGTTGATTGACAACTAAAAGCAGGTGTAAAAAGTTGCTGTTAGTAAGCAATTTGCCTAATTTTATTTGGACGACTTTTCCAATTAATCTTTGTTTTGTGGGTCAATAGTCACACACTGTCGCCCTGGCCCTAAAATACGTCAATTAGTAGACGTGATTCGAAATTTGAAGAACAACTTCACGATTAAATATTTTTAACTTTTATATATCTACAAAAAGTACAAAAATCTAGCTAACGTGAATATGTGCTCTTAAACGGTTGATCCGATTCCAATAAACATTTAGTAGTGTACTTAAGAGAGACCGATAAACGGTGCTGTTCATTGTCAAGATACTTCAAGGTACCAGCCAAACAGAGTTTTTGAAATTCCATCTTAGCCAAACTTGTTTCATATTTTGAGCATAATATTTCAAGTACATGATAATTAAAGGTCGGGTGTACCTGATTTGCAAAATTAAGGGGTCACCCACACTATAAGGACGAAATATATTAGAGAATAACGCCTGGACGGTCTTCTAGTTTTTTATAAAAGTAGTACGCTTCTGTATGGGTGTAAGATGTTGTTAGACCAGCTCTGGCCGGTACTACTGCGATCCTCCTTCAGCTATTTGTTGCAATGCGTTTATACTTTCTAATGAGCTTTCCTGTGTTGCCGCAGGAAGGCGTTTGCGTGTTCCAACCCGATATCGGCTACGGCAAGGATCGTACGAAATCCTTACAATGTTGTTTTGATCAAATAGTATTATCCTTTTATGGATTTATGGACGTTTGTTCCGTCGTTCCAATTAAATTAAATATGTATAGCGACTATGACTTTATATAGTCTGGCCGATATTTAGGTTAAAATGTTAATCTTGTTCAGTTTAATTACCGAACTTATCCATATTCAATTTAGATTAAAATACTTTTTGAGTGCTTCCAAACTAAATGGTGACCCTATGTAGTTGGCGAACTTTTGGGTATGACCTCGGCAATTCGAAAGTACTGCATATGTATTTTTTTTTATAAAATATCTGTTTTCAATCAAATAAATTCTTTATAAAATTTTGTACGTGTATTCGTTATTAAAGTAGCAAAAATTCTCACAACAGGTTCATACGAAACCTCAAACTCAAACAAACGGAGATACATCCGCCTTACTTTTTCCTGTATAAAACAACCGTTACACAATTTGTATCATTTGCTGGCTGATGGGCCTTGTAAGAGAGAAGAACATGATTGGTGTAAGTGCAATGACAAATAACAACTGAATTGTCTGAACAGTTATTGCGGCGCTTGCTATTTAAGTGTAATGGCGAGCAATTTGTGGGCGAAACAATATGGATGGACAGTGTATTCAGTTTACGGTTAGTAATTACTCTGCACACTTCATTATAAGTTTCATATTTAATGACTGAGTGGTAGATTAATGACGCAAAATGAATTTAATGTAATTCCTGAAAAGTTATAGATGACTCCTTACATAATGTTGTACAGACTTCAGGTGAAAGTGAATCTACTGTGATTGTTTTGACTAATATGATATTGTATTTGTTTGCTGTCTCATATTACGTATGACGTCATTTCACCTTAAATAACGATTTGCTAAATAACACTTGTACTACACTTATGTAATAGAATTTTGACCCAATTCAATACCACCATAGACTATAACATTCATGTCCTATTTTCGTCCGTTAGTAGGCCATGTTAATTCTTACATTTACTAATTAATTGCAGCAGTTTACAATTAGCATTGAGTGCGGAACTGTTGCTATCTTTGTACATCTCGTAACTCTTTATAATGTAAGATGTTCACGGGTTGTTAGATAAGATGTTTATGGTAATACTCTAGTTATAAATAAAGTAGAGCGATGGTTCACTGTTTATGGCTATGGAGGAATTTATAAGCAGTAGGTGTTGAGTTAATCGATTTTGCCATGATAATGTTGACTTTTTATTTACGTGTAAATGTAATATTCGTAATGTTTGTTTATTTTAAGAATTGGATGACTCTCGCATATTGATTTGAGTTCTAGCTATAAACAACTCCTTTCTGGGTTTTGATTTAACCTCTTGTTAAATGAGGCCTAAAATATTTTGATTAATTTGGGAATTATTATTATAATTCAGTAACATTTTACAGTGTTTAACTATAAAATATAAAGTAAACATCGTAATTAACAAACAAGTTCAAGATCCCTTCAGAAAATTCTAAATAATTTTCCAGTATAAGAGTTGCACCGCCTACTCGAAGTACTGATGATACTATACTTTAGTACTTTGTATTATCAGCTCCTTACCAGCCGTAGGCGGAACGCGAAGGCGCAAAGGTGAACGAATCATACCGCGAGGATGTAACACAATTTGTATATAGAAAGCTTACCTAGGCTTAAGTATATTGTCTTTTATAAAGCCGATGATTTGACAGGTTTTGTCTATCGAGACTATTATTGTTTTATTGTAACATGTTTGTTTATGTTCTTATTTTTAAAATTCAGTTTGTGTTATTTAGATGATTTTAAATTTCTGCCGTTCTTTAAGTGAGCTTTTAGTTCCTAAGACGAAATAAATGATTTGAATTTAATTGATGTGAATTAGTTAAAAGAATTCATAGTGATAACTGCTTCTAACTCTTGGATTATGATCTTTAATTACTGTGAGGTAAAGTGCAATGATAGGTGTACCTACTGTGTGATGTACAAAAGTACAAGGCGAAGGTATTTATTTCGAAGATGAGACGGATACAGCGCCTCCGCTTTGGACGGTCAATTTGCAAAAAGGAAGCACAAATTAGCACGCCGCTGGGCTCTTGCAATCTTGAAATGCAATGTGCTATATTAGGTACCTACACGTGCAATAAGTAATTGTTAAGTTATTATTTAGACAAAATTGTATAACAAACACTGGAGACTGAATATACGAGTACCTAATGATGATTTAATTTTGTAC
>LGAG01000388.1:110545-126784 GCA_001278395.1 Lerema accius
GGTTTTACCGCAGAATAAAATACATCGGTTTTCCAAGTTTTATTCAGTAAGTATTTAAACAATGTTTAATTAGCCTGAATTTACTATATTCGTCGTCTTTTTTATAATCGGATCTTTATGTACAAATAGCAGTAAATATGTGTTATAGCCTACCACATATTCTCAAAGTAGTCAATAGTTGACTCATAAAGAATGTAATGAGACACTTACGTCCGTCCATTGTAATACAAAGATAAAAAAATTATAATTACATAAATAAATTAATTAAACTTTAAGCTAAATTCATGACTTAAATGTAAGTTAAATATATTACACAGAGCAACTAGTAACTTCATTTTCATTCACAATGAAATATAAATTACAATCAAATCTTACAGCTTTAATCAAATACTAGAGTTACGGTAGCACGAAAGGGCAACATTAATCGTATCTATTCCATAACGGTAAATGACTCGTTTTCTCGGAATGTTTCTATTATTGTTGTAATCTTTACGAAGAATTTGTAAAATGTAGTATATAATACTCTTAAATATTATTTTGTTAAAACCTTACAGGCGCATAGAAATCGCAAGTCATACATATTGCGTAGAATCGTTCGCTCTGAATTGCATTATTTTCTTGTAAGTGATATGAGTAATTGGCACATAAATACAGGTCATAACCACAAAAACCATTATTCGTTGTGTATGTACTTTGAGTTTGGTATTGAATCAGGTCTTACGTCTTATATTCAGTATAGCATTTATAATGATATTAATATAAAAGAACGTATTAATCTATAAGTGTGTATTTCCAAAGTTACTTAAAGAACTTAAGTGCTACGTACCAAACCAATACGGAATGTTGTTTTAAATATCTGAGATGTATTTCAGAACGTAAACATTCGCTGCAACTTATAATTTGTGTTTTCATTTGGTCAGAAAGCCCGGTCGGGTCGGCTATAAATGTCGAGTTGGTCGTTGACCTACAAATCCTTTACGAGGCTGTTAAGGTCTATGACTAGTGTTAAACTTATTTACAAAGCTACGGCCATAATGTTTGTTTCTCACGTCGCGGTCGCAATATCAACAAGGTATTAGAATCACCAACTGTCATCAAAAATATTCAGTGACAGTATCATTTACATACATTCTAACAGCTAAGCTAAATGTCGACCTTGCCGTGGGAATATGGAAAGTGCTGTATTTACAATTTAATATCAATGTGATTAATTGTAGTTTGAATGTAGTCAAATGAGTCAACTCGAGTAACTTAGAATGTTAGTGTTACTTTGAATGCGATAATGTAATTGGTGAGGGGGTTTGACCTCATGACAAATAGTGTTTGGAAGCATGTGTAAAAGTGTAATTTTTTTTTTAAATAAAAATAGAAAAATAAACCTATTGAAATTCCAAATTACTCTGAAATTCTAAAGATTCCGAACTTACTTTACTTACCGATTGCAAATAAAAAAAATAAAAAAAACTTAAAACACAGTCTTAAAGGCACCTGAAGGGATAAGTAAGTAGGATGAGTAGTCAGACAGGATCTACTTGACGATAACCATAATAGGTATAATGAGCAATAATGGCAATAATTCGATTTCATTATCTACACACATTTGTCAGTACAGCTGGATCGTCGCACGCGCATCACACCTGTATCGGCCAGTAACCGAACTGGTTCATTTCACCTCGCCGGATGACGTCATCCTTCCAAACAATTTTGTATCAGCAGAGTAATTGATTGCTATCATCAAACCAAAGTACTACCTGTCATTATGTTGTGAAGTAATGAAAATAAATTGCACTTTTTTTCGTTAATTAAATATTATAGTTCGGTATATTGGTAAAGGCGTTTGAGTACTTAATTAAACGCCTTTTATTACTTTTGAATTTACAAAACATTCTTGCCACAAATCTGAGGATTGATAATATTAATATGATGTAAAAAGGGGATTACAATTAGCCTCACCATATTTTTTCATTACATAACCCGTTAATACATACCTACTACATATTTTAAATTGCATACCTAATATGTAAAGTAGATAAGTTTAAATATTATTGATGCTTGTTTTACTACTTCTATCGCAACCTATCGATACCGCTTTGTAGAACATTTACCATTTATTATTGTAGCGACATTCCTATTTTTATTGGCACTATCCAGTAATGGAACAAAACAATTAAATCAAACGATTCATCAACCTTAAAAAATTTAGTGGAATTCTAATCGAAATAAACATTTAATAAGGACGTGTTTAAAATACCTTTGGTTTGTTTATAGTCATACAATATGTATATTTGACATTTAAGGCTAGGCAAGCTTAATTTACATAAAACAAGGATGAATTTTAAAAGATTACGAATGCCCAAGGTTACTTATGACCAAGTGAACAGGATTAAAACAAATGTAAATAAATTAAAGGATTAAAGTAGGTACCTTTACTATTGCTTTGTGGTGGCTTATCTGACGGAAACTTGCCTTTAAATGCCCTTTGAAAGATATGTATTTAAATATAATGTTTTATTTTAAGCCATTGTCTCATTTAATAACATTAAACGTAGGTTAATTTTTCGTACAACAACGAATCAATACGTAGGACAATCTGAATCGTTACCTTTGTGTTTTGAGTCCTGACGTTAAGCTTATTACCATTATTTGCAAGGCTGCCCGGCTGGAGCAAAAATTGTTATAACAAAAGACTACAGATAATTATGAGTAGAATAATAATATCTAATATCTTACAGCCTCATAGGCTCATATGAATTTTAACTCCTGCTCCGCTTAGTATTTGCCTATTCAATAACCGGTTGCTATACAATCACTCGATTCATAAATTTAAATTCTTATTGAATAACTAGGTATAACAGAGTCACAGGCAAAAATGAATAGACTATTCAAAGGTACATTGATTTCTTTTGGAAGGGGCAATGGATGCAGTCTTATGGAAGACGTGACTTTTAATAATTCAACGTTCTTAAATCTATTACGACAAATAACAAAGGGGCTGTGGATGGAAACGTTGAAAGAAGGACTACGACGAATATAGTTATTATCGGGCATGCTTTTAAACTTCTATTAAAATACACTTGTAGTAGGCCCTATCGATATGTATAATTTAAGGTTTGTTTGACTACTTATTTTTATAATTTTGTTACAAAGTTCTAAAGAATGTTCGTGTTATTATCCGGCTGTATAAGGAGGATAATGTTTTTTGTATTTACAATTACCTAGGGCCTAGAGTATTACATGAATAACATAATTTCCGGTAGGTCTCACGAATCTCATTAGTCGAGAAAGTCTTCTGTATTATAGAGCGCATAGATGTCAGAGTTGTGTTGAACTAGAGCTTAGATGAATTAGCAATTAAAATGTTGCGGAGATTCTATAATATGGCTCTTAATTATAGACGCCATGCGCCATATAGAACCTTAACAACTATTTAAACTCGTTAAAACTTAACTTTTTAGTTACATAGATTTTAATCACAATCTTGGATGACAGCATAATTTCTGAAGCGCTTCCGAACTTGGTCTTTCCTGTTATGGTATTTTATAATCTCCTCCCATATATTCGTCCACGTTCAAGTTAAGTTCGTTTACTGTAATAAGTTTCGTAATAAACACCATTACAATTTAACGAATGAAGCTAAAACTGAATACACATTCCTATCCAACGCGAGCTCTACTTTGAAATTTTTTTAGAGTTTGATGACTCAGAGTGCCCTAGGCTTTTAAACATTGATGTAGTCTATGTAGTCAATGTAGTCTAGTGGCTTATGGAAGACGTACGGAAAAGCAATTACTGAAGATGCTTAGTAGTTTATCATGAAATTGTTTTGTTTTATAGGTTAGCCACCTTTAGCTAAACGGAAATGTCTAGTGTAATACAGTAGACTATTATGTATAATTGAAATGAAAATTATATTATTGCGTTTCAAGGACTATTGTGGTAAATGATCCAACTCGTGTGACCATTGAGCTTTGAGGTCGCAGTTACAGGGTTTCCGTTGTAAAATAATAGAGTGTATCATTTCCAACTCCATTGCATTACGTCTACTATGCGATTGTGGGAATTGTTATACTGAATTAATTTGCTATCAGCGATTTACATTCGTTATGGCGTAATACAAGGGAATGTCACTTGTTTTTTCATAATATGTAACTGTCTGCAAAGCTGTATTATATTTGGGTTTATTCTTATTTTAAATTATGATTATTTCCTTTCATAGAGCCCTCTTCTTACAGGGAGAGCAAAATATTTACAGTATTAAATAAAAATAAATAATACCTATAACATTATATTCTTAAGGAAATAATGGAAGGATGAAAGTAAATCAATTTCTAAGACCTCTATTAATTGTTAATAGTCCATGCAGGTTTTCAAAAGAAACTTATAAATTGACTTATTAATTTGACAAAACATGTGACAGGCATATAATAAGGTCAGCTTACATAGTATTATGAGGCAATCCTGGTTTAATAGGTACTACCCACAGTAATCTTGTTAAATAGTACTTTCTCTTTGTCAATCATAGGGTACATAATGTCGCGCCTACACTGCTTGAAAATTGCTCCCATCGCATTAACTCCCACATTTCTAATTGCATAGAATATAATTTACATTAAATTTGCCCATTGTTCCCGATGTGGTTGGACAATTGAATCTGCATTTCTAAAGAGATATATTGCTCCTAAATTACACTTAATATGTATCCTAGTTGTTTATAAAGTAACAACAAGAAGTTTGTTTACCGTAAGGTAATTTGAAAGATAAAGTTTGAAAGGCTATTCAAAGAGAGTGCGTCTGAATTAAGTAGGATATATTTATTCAAAGCACGGCGCTACTCGTGTCACTGCGCTCGTGTGTGTATTTTGGTGAGGACAACAAAAGTGTCACGCAGAGCTCCTATCATTCATGTCAAATTTTTCCCACTCGAACATTTGATAAAACTTCAGAGACTACGCCTACATGTAGAGCGACTATAGATTCTGACAGGAAACTATTAGGCACGATATACGTTGCCTCGAAGCACGAAGCGTGAAAGAGTTACAAAAGATCGAGTAGATACTCCCATTATTTTTTATGCCGCTTGTTAAGATCGTTATGAATAAAAATATCAAAGAGTGAATGAAATTCCGCGTGTGTATTCATTTCACGATTCGCTGATGATTCTGAATTGCAGAAGTATACGATTCTCACGCTACGAAATGGACTAGTTCAATGCCGACGGAGTTAGCGTAGCGTTTAAAGTAGAAGTGATATAATTAGAGGCAGTGCGCACATAAGTACTTCCACATGTATGTAGACAGCCAGGCATATAATTGTTGGGCGCATAGCGTAGGCATGAGTGGGGCGACGCCCTTTGCAGCCGGTTGTCGAGTGACCTTTACTTACTAGTAGGGAAACTCGCAGGAATATTTTTTTATATAATTAAGATACACTTATGTAACCCCTTTAAAATGTAAAGGTTTTTTTTAATCCAGTTTAGCTACTTATAAATTCTATTTCATCTATATTTAGAAGATAATGTCCATATTAATATTCTCTTGTTTTTGTAGTAGGTAGGTCAACTATTTCAAATTTAAAATTTTACAAAATCTAATTAAGCTATTAAATATTCGATTATGTAATAATGTCTGATTGTCTGCTTATAATCTAATATAGCTTGCGTAATAATAAACCTAAAGTTTAGTAAAAAAAAATGATTCCAGGAATATTTTTATCTATAGATGTTGTTATGTTAGCAATGCTACTTGAAAAGGTTTTACTCTACATACTACATCGTAGGGACTTCGCAGTCGTTATTGTAAGTACCTTTTATAGTTCTGTACGTGTTATTTAGAAACCGTTATGAATATAGATGATCGAATGTATTTTGTAAACAAGCCACACGCAAAACTGTATTATTGCTCCAGCGTGACGTCTGTTCATTGGATCGGTATTACCAATAATCTAAATAATTTTTCAGTTCATACGATATGTTGCAATAATGATTTTGCGATATTAGATTCGTGATTTATATTCTGTTGCATAAGAAGACCAAATAAGGCTACCTTTTCATTCTAAACAAATTTTTTTTGGCGTGATGTGGTTAAATTAGTCGTCATTATTCAATTAGATATAAGTATCGTGCAAATTGCCTTTAGGTTACAACATACTCGTAGCGTCTCAGTATTTTTTTTAACGGATGCAAGCAAAAGTGTTAAATATAAGCCTGATTTACCTGCCTGCTAAGGTTTAAAATCATTCCAGTCGCTCAGGTGCCTACTAATTATTGACTGGTGCAATCATGATTGTATTTTATTGAAACCTTGAAGGTTACGCAAAAGCTGTATGTTACAAGTACTTAAAGGTCACGTTATTTTAAGCTGAACTGAGTACTTAATCATTTTGAAAGTTTAATTATAAGCTGGCTATTATTACTCGCGATTAATTAAAAAAATATATTTTTAATTGGTCGTGATTAAGGAGTTTATGGAGTTTATACCAGACATTTTTGTCTGTTATTTACTTTGTAATTCGCAATATAGTAAAAAGAAGTTAGTAATTTTTACTCAATGACTTCACAATAAAACTATTCACTGCCTACAAAAGGTGATACCTTGCTCAATGTTTTCTGTTTTATTCATAAAAGCAAAGGAATATACGAGTACGTTGATGCCTCGGGTATATTGTCAGGCTGCCTAAGCATGTTTCAAGTTTCACAATAAGGGTGAATTAATGCAAGGTACAGTGGCAGTAGTAAACTTTGTACGATTTCCTGGCGCGTTAAGGGTTTCAATGCGTAGGCAATGGTAAATACGAGCGCATCCCGCCGACGACATCCGCCGCCGACTTCATGTATATGTAATTTAGCTATTATAAGGTAACTTGTATCTCTTGTATACCAACAAGTAATTCTTGCTCACATGCTGCCGTGCGAACTGTACTCTAAGGTTTTAAATCTTTAAACTTACCAGTTTGTTACCTAAAAGTGTTGAATATAGTAGAAAGATTCATTTTACAGTAAAAAAACATAAAGTACTCGTATTATAATAAGTAAGTTTAGTTGGTAGAGTCATTCTTAATTCGCTCATATTTTAACTCGCTTATTATTGCTTTATCATTAAATAGTTACAGAACCAGTAAAATGAAATGAACACCAATTAACAGTAGTAGATAACTCAGAGTTAAAATCGACTGAGCTGTGAAATTAATGAAAGCACATAACGGTTTATGTTAGTTGAAAATTGAGATAGGCGCGTTAAGTTTTAACGAGAAACATTAATTAAATTGAATTATTAAGAGTTAAAGTCAGTTCATCAATAAACTACCAATTATAGGAATGAAAGAATAGGTTTGTAACGGTAATCTTTTTTTCGGTCTATCCCATAGGTAGATACATAAATACATTGAAAACCATTATGTATCTTTAAATTCTTTTGTATAACAATTAATACCCTATAACAATCTTGTTCATTTGTGTTTTAAAAAAATATCAAAACGTCGCTCCTGAATTGAAACGAAATATTAAACTCAGCTTACACTAAAGAGGGTTTTAAGCGTTCGTGTAGATAGTTTCAAAGGTTCCGCGGCGTTCGTCAACTACCTACTTGTTACGCGTGTTACTTGCAATTATAACGGCTTGACAGATTATAACATACGAGGTGTCGTTGAGATTGTGTTGATTGCGGGAGTAACATTGTCTATATAATTTTCGCTCTCCTATCTGTAATTTTTTTTAGCAGTCGTAAGTTTGTTATTATGGTTTTTACTTTCGTCTAGGGAATCCTTCATTGTGCGTGGTCCGACGTAAACTTCACCCTTTAGGAGTTCTTTTTGTTTGTTCTTCGTCCTGTCTTCGTTGAGGCTCGACCAGCGCTGCGTGACTGCCTCAGCGATGGCGACGGTGATTGCTCGCGGCAATCGCGGCACTCGAGGCGCCCATTCCAAAACGCGATTCTTGTTTATGCTCTTTAATGCCCGGTCATAAAACGATAACATAAACATCGGGTACACTGTTACTAGTGTTCTAGCGAGCAGTCAGCCCTTTAGCTTATTATAATTGCTATCTTTATCTTAGGTACTTATTATATTTTTGTTTTAGGTAGTTTGTTGTAATTGTTAATGTTATTTTGGAGGAAAAAGATCTGAATTTCTGTACCCACGTATATCAGAATATGTTGGTATATCTAGAGTATAGAAAAGAGTGTGAAAACTATGACAAGTGTATATTGTAGTTGTTGAAGGAATCTCGGCTGCCGGCCACACAACTGCGGAAGCGGAAGGGCGCTGATCGATTGATATTATACAGCGATCGTTTCATAGGTGTCTGATTACATTCACCTATATATTGATACTTATCTATGGTATCTCTTAGTACCTATCTATGTTTTGACATTAGTTATAGCTTACACTTTCTTCGATCAACTATGAAGTTAGTTTTACACTTTCCTATTTTTTCTCTTTCATATCGTAAATTATGGTAGTATTTTTAAAGCTTAATAGATTTACTGAATCAATTAACAAATTGTCATAATGTGTGAAACTTTTTTTTATGTATTATAAAATCTATTGTACATATTAATTAGCCATGAATTACATATTATCAGCGTCTCGTCAAGTAAAAATCCAAAATTCTATGAATAAAATACACATTAAACCTACTTTTTCTTTCTATACTAATAAATTATATTAAATATGAATTTTGCTTTCGTCAATAATGTTCATGATATTAACATAATTTGCAATTTATTTGACATATCTAATATTATACTTTAACAAATCAAGTATTAACAAGGACAAACAAATAAAATATCTAAATTGATGATTGATTTTTTGAAAAGTAAAAATAATTATGGCTTAGACATAAATATGTAATTAAAAACGTGATGGACATTACATAATTAATTAACTTTGTGGTTTAACCAACTAAATTACCAGTTATGGATTCATAATTATACATTTATTATTCTCATTATGTCGCCAGTCAACTAGGTTTTGATGTAAGTAGCTGAAATTAAAATGCGTGTAGTAAGTTTAACAATAAAGCTATCTAGTTATGCAGACTTTTACCACTTTAGGAGAAGGTTTTTCCAAAAGTAATTTTAGTGCTCCTTCATACTTTATAACTAAGGAATTCTTTTTCAACATATCATTGTTATAGGTCGTTTTATTATACAGATCATTATGAAATTACAATAACCTTTGTCTTACCCAGTTTATCTTTAGATAGCCGTTGACAGTGCATGTGTCATCAGCGCACACTAATTCGTATGTAAAACTCGAGTGTTCTAAACTCAAGCATCCGTTTTCATTACTGTTATTATCCGGTGTACGGTCAGACTAATCTCTTATACCTACGTTAAAATGTCTCTTATTAAAAATGTTGTTATACAAATTGAGAGAGACTATGAAACTTTGTACAGGTGTGTAGTATTTATCCTATGAAGGGGTAAAATAGGCTTGGCACGCAATTCTAATTTTCAAAAAGTTATGTGAGTATGGGAAACAAATTATTCCTTGCTTGGGTGAGGGAAAACAACGTGAGGAGCCCTGCATACCTGAAGTTCTCTATTAAGTTCTCAAAGGTGTGTGTAGTCTATCAAGCCGCACTTCACTAGTAGTGCGAACTATGGCTTTACTTGGATTAAAATACAAAATTCGCACTCAACTCATTATCGTTGCCACTCAATTTGTAGAATATTTTGTTTTTTAGATGTTGAAGCTTATGCAGACTGTACAGTTTTATGGTTAATGGATTTAACGGGAGACATTAATGCAGTCACAGTGAGACTTCAGCGAGTATCGTGCTAATTAACTAAGTGACTGTGTCAATTGCTGCAATTGTCTCCTGCTTGCATCGGCGTAAACGAGTACATTTGCCAATTAGATGTACTAATGAAATATTTTGTTGATAAAGAGGGTTTCAAAAACTTTTTAAAAGACTATCACTAATGGACGTTTCGAGAGTTTCTACAATCTGATAGTCTAATCTTAGTTCAGGGATAATAAGCAACTAACATATGCTACTACTCGTATGTAATACCATAGCACTTACGTAGTGATTGCTAAATATGATGACGGTTGTAGAGATTTTGTACGTTATTCTAAAAATATTGTAATCTAACCTGTGCCTCTTCTGACTTGACTGAGTATAAAAATAGTTCTTCTTATATTAATGACCTAGGATACAAGATAGGATAGTTAGTGCAGCTAATGGGATAACTTAGTCAACTTTATGAATTAGGCTAAAACTTTCTACTTCGGATTATAGTGCAGATGTGCGAGTACTTGAGTCACGGCTTAATAGATTAAATGGAACGCATTAATCTACGTAACAGCCGGAGTTGCGGCGTGCTCCACGCTTATTAACTAAGATAGCCACCACCGTCTCCTGACCACCACAAAAGTATGGTATCGTTATGAAATACTGCATTTAAATTAAGAATCGGTATATTATTCTAATATATTCGTATTTGAACTTCTAATAATCGATATCCAGAGGAGGCATTGAGCTTATATTATCCCATTTAATTCGCATTTAACGTTGTACCTACATATTTGGTGTGGTAATGTTTTGTATAACTAATATTATATCTATTGTACTAATTTCGATAACAATTCGCATTATAGTAAGTTTTGTACTTATCTGGAAATCGTTGAAATACGTTCCGAGGCTTCAGAGTATCTCGGTAAAATCGGATAATTTAGTACGAATAGAATTTCACAATTGTGAACGTTGCAGAGGGTTTGTGGCTACACAATCTGAGCTTTTATCAAATTTATTGGCTGAGATGTCGTTGCCAACGTTGCCGTACAGGTTGACTTGTTTTTCTACGCTCCCCGAGGCCACTCGACGCTATATTGTGCCTCTTGCGCAAGCAAATCGCCTATTCACTATTGAACTAATACTCATAAAATTAAATCTACTGTTTTTGATAAATAAATAACTATCTTCACAACCCAGATATGATCATGTCCTATTCTTATGATTTTAATTAAACGTCTTTTACATTTGGGTCGTGCCACTCTTGATTTGAAAGATGTTATTAAACTCGTAATTCGTTCAAGTACTCTACCAATATGGCCAATTAGAGTTAAAGATCTGACACAATTGAAACAATATAATATATTTTTTTAGTTACTTAAATAACAAATGTATTCATAACATTATCTTCTTATTTGTAAGTTGTGACTTAAAATTAAATATAATTTAATTTCTTCGTTATAGATGGCGCGCCAAATGCAATGGGCGGCGCTGTTGTCGGCGTACCGGCTCCCTGGGAGCCTTTCTACTGCGTGCTGCAGCAGGACCGTCGCACACTGACCGCCTATACGAGCGAAGAACTCGCTGTGAGTATCCTACTCTCGGAGTATTCACTTCCACGCCCTATTGTTCAATCTAATGCTTAGACTACGCAATCCGGTCCCAAAATTATTTCGTCTACTACCCATTTTAAGAATCAAATATTTTGTAGCACTATCTGAAAATGTACCATCTATAAAAATAGACTAGTCTATGTATGGGACGTAGTCTATGATATCAATAATAATAAAAAACAGCCAAATAAAGTTTGGCAAGCAACGACGCGTAAGATACAAAGATGAATTAAAATTAAGAGAATCGTTATTTTATTGCATTTCAAAATATTCTACTTACAAAGTTATGTTGTACAAATGTTTAGTAACCAAAACCACGTACAAACAAAATTTTATTAGCAATATATTTTACTCTGTAGAATATAATAAATCTGCCAGCGAAAGTAATGCTATTGTTCGTTGAAATATTTACGTTCATGGTATGGCCATTTCAGATAGCCTTATTGAGATCTCTTTCTTTATCTATGACAAACTTAATTCGATTTCAATGAGATGTTATCTACAACTTTGACGATTTTATTACCAAAGTATAAATGTTCTATCTAAGAAAATTTAACTGTAGTTTACAGTCAACAGTGAAATGAGGACAATGAAGTGAATTTAACGCGTTTTGGAGTAGCACAACGAATGAAGTATTTTTATATAAAAGAACGAATTTTTAGTTAATACAGTGTTGCACTATAGTACAGTTTATTGTTACGATAAACACGCTGAACCAACAGCCACTGGCAATCATGAGTCACCATTTTCATTGCCTAAGTACTAAAATACGATGTGAAAACGCGAAATAAATATTTTCTTTTCATCTACTAGGTTCTCATAACTTGAAATAACATGTGATGTAGTACTTAATTACATATTCGTATTGCTTTGCAATGTAGTCAATGCTACGGATGTTATACTCATAAATTAGAAATCAACGAAGCGTTACTGTTTTTTGTAATATTTCGCTAACCCTTAAGCCATAAGTTCCTGAAGAACTAAAAAATACGCATCTCATCCTGTTAACGGCCGTAAATCTTTCTATACAATGTAATAGGAAGTTATTTTACAACTGTGGCTCAATTTATTGAACAAATAATTATATTGTATTTGGACATAATGTTGTTAAACATGGAAATAGTTGTACGAGTAACTTCGAAGGAACTAATGAAGGTTTGAGACAGTAATAGTTTTGAACATTAAAAAAATGTAGTAAATAGACGCAATGAGACAAAAGTAGTCAAGTTATTATTACGAAGTTATTTTGAGAACATACGACAAGTAGAGTGAAAGTGAACTTGAGTGCATGCGTGTGTATTCTCAACATTGCACGGCGCGGGCGCTTTAGTGCTGATTATCACTATTACGATAATAATTGTGGTCGCGTGAAACAGATTGGTTACGTCAGGTACAAACATTTCCCATACGAAGTGAGTGATTTTCTGAGATTCGTTTTGCAATATTCATGGTGGAAGTAGCTGTCGCTGATGAGAATATTACCACGTACATACGAGCATATCTTTAATGAGTCGAGTGAAAGCGAACTTTAACTCCAGTTTAACTGTGTGTTAAACACACATTGCACTGCGCTTTTACAAGTAGGTAATTATTATCATCGTGAAAAAATGATGAAATGAAGAAAGTTATTGGTTGCGTCAGGTTTGTTTTAGATAAACAGTTGCGAGGTTTCTTTCCTGGACTATCTTGGGGTAAACAAAGGTACAGACAAAGCACAAAATCCGAAATTTATTTCTTCGGTATTGCATACCTATAGCCTTATAAATAAAAATCTCTTAAAACATGGATGCACTAATTGTTTTTTCACAACAGCTAATTCTAGGACTTACTGTAATTCAAGGAGTAGATTAGGTTCAGTTAGTTCGTTGTAGGGGTCCGAAAAATCAGTTATCTAAAGATGGCTTAAAATCGTTTTAAGTTTAACCCATCATTTGCCCACTGCTGAGCATGAATCTCTCCTCATAACTGAGAAAGCTTAAAGCATACTCTACCACACTGCTCCATTGCGGATAGGCCGATGATAACTCAAAGTAACATTAATCTTTCATAACGAAACACGTAATTCGAAGCTAATCATTACACTTAATGAACCGTCATACTAATGATGTGGCCTTTGATCAACATAATTAATATGAAATTAATATAGGTACCTATTCACTTTAGTAATTTAACCTGCAACCGATGATATAGTGTTATAATAGACGTAATACTGTGTCAAACTCAGTGTTGAATAATAACAGTAGCACAAGCAGTTAGTATCAGTTTTTGCAAGTGTTTGCTAACGGTTCCCTATGATTGCTTTAACATACATACTTAGCTACTAATAAGTTATTCACTTTATTAAATAACTGTGTATACTAATGTGCAAACAGTTTCTTGCTCCGAATTCTAATGCGTAGTTAATTGAGAAAATATACATGAAATTCGATTTGTTCGATGTATCTATGTTCAGATATGCAGGGATATTTAGTTTTTTGATTGCATATTATATAATTTGTATATTGACATAACAGCATAATTAATTTTAATGATTTTAATGATATAATATAAATGATTCTCTTACCGAATAACTAAATACTTTGACATTTAATGAGGCAAATTGTGATTTTTTAAAATGTATACTTCACTAGATCAATGTATCCAAATTATGATTTGACACATCTGTTATGATAACCCTACATTGTACGCCTATAGTGGCAGGACGTAGCGATAAGAACTAACCCTGTAAATTCTACATCATTTAAACCTACAGTCCACAATAAACTATTTTGAATTTGAATTTGAATTTGAATTTGAATAATTATTACTATTTATTTACTTGAAAATTAAAAGCTATTACAGTTATTTAAAATATAATATTTTTGCAGATGTAAAGAAGAGATTTGCCTGCTGTACATAATTGTATGTATAGTTTTAAAGTCAATGTATATTTTGAAGTATACTTGTGTTAAGTATACTCTTAATTTGTCGTAAAGTAAAAATTTTCTAGGTACTTGCAAATTCAATAAGAATCGGTTTCAGTTCAACAAATAGGTCGGTGGCTATGACCATACCTATTATTTTGAGGTGTAAATGTACTTGTATGTACGTTGTAGGCACCTGCCGTCTAAGTAAATGAGTAATAACGTACATTTCGTAACAAAACACAAAAGACCCATAGATAAGTTGTAGTAGAAATTACTTCATCGTAAGCCGGTCTATACAGTTTATCAACATTGGAAAAATATTTCTTAATAGTCGAGGCGTGTTTCATAAACATGGATGTGTGGAGTGTGGGCGGACGTGGAGCCTCGCTGTATTCTGCATAAATCAAAGTAATCCTAGCGTTAGAAGTTGCAAATATTGTTATACTACCTTTTGCCTGCGGCCTTACCTTTGACTTTGACCCCTTACGGGCTACTTCTACTTGCTTAAAAATGTTAAACATGTCTCTTTATTCCAACTCGTTACGATGAAATTAACACTAAATATATTATTAATTTTTAGATAGCTGTTTTGCCATTTGATAATGACTACTTGTCACATTCCCCTATTTCGATTTTCGAATTGGTGGGTAGTGAGTAATTTCGCCGGTAAAGTCACCCACCTACTGCATAAGGCCGAAGTTGTTAAACTTTAACTCGGTCGATGACTTATACGAGCACATCATCTTGTGAGGGCTTTAAATACTGCGAGTATCTAATCCCAAAACTCAAAGAAAACAGTTTATAGCTACATTTATGCAGGATTTCTTTTTACTTATCAAAGTCTACTAAAAATGATGAAATGTTAATATTAATGAAGTGCGATGTAGAAACACCTATTTGAACGAAATAGGTAACTAGGGAACGTCAGTCAATAAAAAGAGTATGAAAAAGTAACATATTAATTAATTACTTACTTATTAATACATAATTATGTTACAAATATGAACAATTAATTGAGTTGTAATTGACCTTTCCGGATTGCCGCGCCTTAATCAAACCGGATAGTATATTTGAAAATATGCAATAACAATCAAACAATCATTTGATTTATTTTATATCTAGTTTTCTGAAGATTTATGGAACTGGTTTGTTTTATGAAAGCTTAAATTATATTAGTTGTAGTAATTATTTAATTTTTTTAATAACCCTACATCGCCGACGATGTTGGTTAATATCGTGCGTCACCAATTACAATTACAAAAAATCTGCCTCCTTTATTGACCACTAACCCTTCTACCATTCCGTACTGGAGTAGCGTGGTGAAGTAGGCCTCTTCATTTGTGGGGAGAGATATGTGGTGGTTATAGGTTAAAGCCAGTGTTAATAAGTTAATTAATCGTCTTAAACATAAAACTTCCGCGTATTGTTGGTGTGTAAGAAGTTTGGTAGTAACAATAATCCTACTTGATTAGCTAAAGCAGGATGCGTTGGAACAATGAGGACGGATGTGTTCCGCTTAAGACGAACACCGGTGCCGCGTGTCGGCTCTCGACCGCGGATGTCGTGTCTCTTGTAATCGAACGTTCATTTCTTCGTCACACCTCTCGAATGAGAGTATACGTGAGTGTACGTAATAACTGCATACCGGAATTATTTTTTCTCACAAATTTGACATGGCGATGGCGGCGTGAATGTGTGAATGTTAGTCACGGTGTTGTCGACCAAAATGTTGCTGCACATTTTCTGTTGGTAGTCTTTCTTTAGTCTTTAGTTTTTTTTTTGGTCAAATTAGTCTTTTTGGTAAATATAAAAAATAATATTTGTCATCCAATACTCTAAATGGAGGTATATTTTTTGATACTATATAATACACTGACACCATAGAGTAATAATATACAATAGTATAGAGTGCTCATATTGCACAAAATGTTCAGTTCGCAGCGTAGGCACATGACTCTATGGACAGATAGGGATGTACAATTAC
>LGAG01000388.1:135022-189542 GCA_001278395.1 Lerema accius
ACAATGTTGCAGATTGCTAATTACTAAGTAATAAAATTCTTCACTGTGTTTATATTTTAAATACAGGCTAGATGAACAACTGATTGATGCCAGTAGCACCTATCCTTTGTTAATTTTGAATACCTTTTATATATTAAAAATTTCAAATCTTTGCGCGAAACTTTATTTACAATTTTTTATCCCCACGTTTCTGTGATAAAAACATTTATTGGACATTACATTTGGGACACTTGGGGAACTATGGGCATACAGATAATTGTATTAGGTAGGGAGTTAACGTATCTATGGTTTGTCTCGGCAGCTGCACACCCGAACATTTAATTGTAAATATGGGGTTTCTAACGGCTACTATTATATTTTATTGTTGGTTATAGACGAGATATATTGTAAAAGGTAAACAATCTTACAGTGTCTTTTTTATGTAATTATCGATTTAAAAATAAGACAGACACAAATTAAAAAAAATTAATGAATAAACAATCATTTTATGTTAAAATAAATTTCTGTATGCTTCTAAATATTTTTTTAAATTAATGAAATAAAAGAGTTGTGCCAAGATTGTTTACCTTTTAAATCACGACGAAAAAAATGAGGGTATACCTTTGACTTTTATTCAATGATCGTCAGGTGTCAAACAACAATGGTGAATACTCTTCGCGGAGTTTACCTCGAGTGCGGATCGACAGTGGTACCGTGACCACCGCCGGCGTCCGCCTGCGCTGCTGGGCGGCGCCGCCTTCTATCACGGAGGAAGAGGAAGCTGACGACGATATAGAGGAAGACGCGATCTCACTTAGAGCTTTACCTGGACAAGGTGAGTTGTTAATACGCTTTTTTTTTAAATGAAGTGTTATTTTTATTAGTTGGTGGTAGAGTTTAATACAGCAAAAAATATTCTAACTTTGTGCGCCATCTAGTTTTAAACTTAGAAACCTGCTTTGTGGAAAGCAAACTTAATATTGTTGAGGTTCTGCCACTGCATACTAGATGGCGCTGTGTAGTGTAGTAACTACATTATTAACTAGATGGCGACACTTGATGCCTTGTCTTATTATTGTCCTCAGTGATGAAATTATTAAACATTTTTTGCTAAAAAAGTTTGATTTTGGACTTAATTTTTATAATGCTTAATATTTATTCAGAAAATATGGACGTGGAAAGTATGAAGTAACTGTAAGAAGTATCGTACCTACGAATGGTTGTAAATGGAAATATTTGCGCTTTACTTACATTTTGTTGTAAACCACGGAATGAGGATAAATTAATAACTGACATGACAGGATTGCGCAGATATTAAAAAGTAGGTAAATATTTAGTTTTATGTGTTTTACATTATTAGACTGGGTGTTTGTTTGGTCGTATGGGATTGCGTGAAATTTACAGAATTTGTAATAGTTATGTCTAAATCTAAATACAATTCCCTACCTATTTAAATTTTGGCACGACAGAGAAAAGTTACTGCTTACTAAAATTTGCAGCACAGTTTTAAGTACCATTTCCCCGTTGTTCCATTACACGGACCATGACGGAAAGATTAATCAGATCACTTAAATAGTTTAAATTTCCGAATCGGAATGTAAAAGCCGTAGCAGCCCTGGCCGTAATGTCAGGGGAGTCACAGCGTGACGGTCTCTCGCGCACCCATCCGGCACCAATCGATTATGCTCCGTCCGTACGCCCCTGTCTACGTCTGATTCGTTTTTGGTACAGAGGTTTCGGGAATAGCGGTGCATTCATGTAACATTTTTGTAGATTGCCTTATTCCTCTTTTAGTAACAAGCACTATATTGTTATAATTTTTATGTAGCTTTGAGAGCTGCATTTTTGTTTTCGAAAATTTTATTTGTTTACTAATGCATTGTGTAAAAACTATCGAAAATATGTTTAAAGTGCTATTTTGCTTTAATTTAAACTTACATTTTTCTACTCACTATTTATTATTTCTCAAAAAAAATTCTTTAATTTTCCTCAATTTAAAATAACAAAATGTGAAGTAAGCTTCTCAATGGGGGTGTACAAAGATTGTCACTCGAAGCGGAAACTTCGCACAAAGTTGTAGTGGTGCACTTCGGCTGACAATGAACTTTTAGCCCTTGCTCCGTGCACCCTGTAACAGCCGGCGAGCGTGGTGCAATCAACCTAAAATGGACACAATTAGGGCCCAGTCATTTTTAATTGACGCCGCTCTACGTTTGCAGCGAGTTCTTATTAAGTATGTCATTCAAAATCATAAATGAAGCTGTAACAAAATGAATGCGTACGCAGGACTTATCAGATACAAATGATGAAAGAACTTTAACCATATATTAATACTACAAGTACAAAATTGTTTGGGCACAAATCCCTTTCAATGACATATCTAATTACGTGATATTCATGCTCATTATGTTTTGTCATACAAATCCTGTAAAAGTGTATCTAGGACTGTTACAATATAGTATCTATGATAACACATTCCTTATTATAAGAGTTGAGAAAGAGTCATCACCAACTTCTCCAAGTGTTATATTTACACCTAAAAACGTGTCAACCCGTCTTTCACGAACTGCAACTTTGTCGTAAGAAAACACAGGATCGATTGACGCCTCCGAAATAGAATACGAAACGATGTTACGTTTTGAAGAAAAGGAATTTCTAATTTAGTAGCAACTTCTTTTTGCTCTCTTTGGTCGTCATATTTTCTCGGTTCCGTTCGAATGACATAAAAATACCGATTGCGGTGTACAAAGAAGTGGTATTTCCTTTATGGTTCCTATAATTGTGCGTCAATTTGTTTAATGAAAGTAAGGAGATACTTTCCGAAACAATGGGTGTAATGACGTTCGAGATTTGTGGGGCCATCGGTTCGATGTGTCACTTAACACTGAATTTGAGTCACGGCGCGTGGCTTGAGGACTAATGGGGAAGCTTAGCGTCGTGGCTTCGTTCTGTTCCTGCGACCGCTCCGACGCCCGCCCTGAATATTAATGTACGCACGCAGCGGTTACGAATACCTGTCAAACTTGTGTACACATTTAACAAAGGCCCGGACGGGTTTTATTAGCGAAATTGGCCTAATCAGAATAATAATTCGACACAAATAAGAATTCGGCATTTGAATAGTTACCGGTAATAGGTTAATAATATATTTGGTTTATTATTAGTGCCTTCCCAAATAAGGTTTTCCGAACTCGACCTAGAAATCAAAGATTTACACATAACATGTAATCACTTTATTTATAAACGTTTACTTCAAATTATTCCCTTACAACAATTACATCATTGTTTTAAGAAATTGTTTCAATTTAATTTTGTATTGATTTACTACAAAACAATAACTTCCGCTGTTTGTAGGTATACCAGGAAAACTACCAGGATCGCAAACCAAGCGAACTACTTAACACCAGTCAATGACTAATTGGGGACAATACCTATTAAAACATTATTATTCCGACACAATTAAATTACTCATCCGAGGTACCACTCTGTCTATAATATTTAGTTCATAATTATTTTTATCGATGCGTCCTACTATTCAGTTTGTTTACTTGTAACTCCTTTAAGCTGCTACATATTGCTTTGAAAAATTCCAGTCTTCATATTGATTTTAACGTCGCATTTGGATCACGTTTTCCAGGTATTGTATTGTAATATTCTATTGATATCAGAGGCCTCGATTTCTTGGTGGCATCGTACGAAAAAGTAGTCACTTCGCCTTCCGTAAAAGGTGCGAACTGTCGGTCACGGGTCCCGAGACTGACGGTCAACGTTACCGAACTTTCGTAAGGTCCAATGCATTCAAGGCTTAATATTTATCTTCTGATATTGTTAAGTTATACGTAACTGCATAATTGATAGATAATAATTAATCAAAATTGTAGAAGATTACCGCGATTTTATAGCGAATAGTTGTACTGGCGTCAAAATGCCACTAGTTATTAACACGCTTTTAGTCATGGTCATTTAACACAAGGTCGGTACTTGCTTGTTTCTGACTTCTGCATCAATAAAGTAAATTAATTGAGGTTATGTAGACATATATTTGTGTACAATTTATGAAGCATATAGGTTTTGTAAAGTATTCTAGAACAGTGTTGTCTGAAATCAATGTTCACGCCATTATCGTCGGGCCGGAAATGCGTTCGAAAATTGTAGCTCGTGTAAACAAATAATATTGCATTTCAGTTTATTTTTACACTGTTTCTGATTCATAACTGTTTGGAGTGATATGATTGATTTGTATACTTAATTGCTACTATTATTTACTATGCAAAGTATGTCTACGCAACTCTGCAATTATTTTTTCCAAGCATACGGATTTAATATTTTAATGTTAGCTTTTTGAGAGGCAAAAAGTTAGAGTTAAAAACTGCAGTTGCCAATTAAGTTGTTTCTTACTTAGAACATCAAATCATCGAATCATGTGACCTGAACTCTTAAATAATAAAAATAAAAATACTTGTCAGCTATCGTATTTCTGTGAAAATGATTAGACCAAAGTAAAATACCTATGCTGTGGTTGAAATTAAGGTAAAAAGATTCACTAATTAGTCGTGTTTTGATAGCGTTGTATTGTATATTGTAACTCGTATTCGCAGTGATATTGTTTATGACAAAGGTCATTCCCTGTAATGAGGCGTTACCCTGTGGTACTAATTAATTTCTTGATTGTGACTATGGCGTGATGTTTATTACTGTTTATATGTTTTATCTATGAACCTTGCAAATAAACCTACGTTGTGATGTATCGTCATTCGTCTGAACATATCTTTATAGCGAACAAATATCTATAACCCGTGACTCACATCGATGGTTATTCGAAATGCAAAGTGGGTGCATTTTAGTGTTCGACGGTTATCACCGGTAATACCGTCTATTGTTTCAGAATATACTTCGCTAGGGTTGATCCTTACTGGGTTTGATAGTTTATGAACGGTACTTAGAACAATCAATAATAAATGATGATTGTGAGTGATAAGAAAATTACCACATTGATTGAAGTTTCCACGGCCCTCTATGATTATCATTAGTAGATTTTCTAAGAAAACTCGCGTTCGCTGCATAATATTAGTTTATAAATTCACCGCATGGTATCATACAGGTTTCAAACTAACTTTTGGCAACTAAAACTGGAAGTCTTCGTAGCGTATGGTTTTGTATCTTATGAATAGATTTACATTATAATATATTATTATAATACATATTTTACATTTTATATAAATGTGTTTTGATATTTATATTAGTAAGGGAAACTTATAAGTAATGTCGTACTAATTAATATTTAATATACTTACTACGCTTTCTGCTACGAAAACAATGTTCGAGGAAGACTTTATTACCGGCCGGATATGCAGCGGCTTATTTAAACCGTCTAGAAATTTTCACATTCGTTTCAGTTTTCCCCCGAAGCGTAGAGTATTCAGGACATGGGAAGTAATATATGCATGTGTATGTAGAATTCGCTATTTATGCTCAGCAGATAGGTTCGTTGCCATATTCGTAGCAGTCTGCCATGTTGGAGCGGCGCGTGGCGGCGCGGCGGCGAACGTACGGTCGTCTATTGTTTCTGTGTAATATTCCCTAGGGCTGTAGCCATCGCTATATTATAATGAGGGATTTTAAATATTACAAACACGTTAAGTTTGAACTCCCACGATTAGACACGATTTTACGATGTGTGTCAACAATCGATGTCAGAAGGTTGTGTTTTTTGTTTGTTAATTTTACCGATTATCTCTCTTGTGGAAACTTAAAAATTTAATCTACCATATTGCGGTTTTGTTAAAGATTCAGTAAAAGATTCGACATTAACTTTTTTTGGTAATGGCTTGTGTATAGCAGTATGGTTGTTAACGTACTTGCAACCACATAATGAATCAGTTTCTGAGCTAAAATAAAATTGTACGTGGTAATGAATTACCAGTACCGCAAGGTTGCGTCTGTCAGCTTACCCAGTGATTAAACATCACGTTATCAAGTAAAATAAAACATTAATGACTCATAGAAAGTACGCTTACCGTTCTCCTTGTAACAGTATCGTCTTGATCTCCACTGAGCAATGCTTACTAACGCGAGTATTATGCAGATAAAAAATTTCCACTTCATTGACTATATCCAAGTAGAGCTATTCACTATTCATCTTCAATTGAGTACATGTGTACGCACTTTCGTGAGTGCGATCGTTATGAATAGCCTACACGTTTCCCGCGAGATCTAAATGATAATTGTTATTAGGCGGAAAATTACGTGGAATCGTCATAACGAGTTACATTTGACGCCCCTAAACATTTCTCTTGTGCGACTTGTTCGGATAAAAAATGAACTTTCACGTCACTCGATCTAACGGATAAAAGTGTATAATAATTAAGTATTTAATGAGTTATAATTAGTAACATATAATCAGTTTAGAGGATATTAAAATAATTATTATTCAGTTTTTCCCGGTGTATATTAAAAAAAATAATTAAAACGAAGTTTGTAAACTAATAATAATATGTATTTGCATTGATTTGGAAATATGTAGAGTTTTTAAAAGAAATACATTTTCAGAAAATTTGAGAGTTTCTTAATATTTTTACTTTCGTGCTTATGATGTTATAGATAGTCTTAGATTTAGGGTAGATCATGATAATTTTTGTTTTCGTTTAATAGTTACTACATAACGTCTACAAAACCGAAAGTGTATATAATATTAAATTCTAATGAATACTTTTTATATATCTAGATAATCACTTGGTAATTACGCAGACTTCTTCACACATGACATATAATAAAACAATGTAAAAAGCCTCTACTTTCAATGCATTTCCTTACGTTCGTATCACTAGCGGAGCGGAGACGCCCGCGGTGGGAGCGCAGCACTCTGTACTCCGTCAGTGCGTTACTCTACGCCAAACTCGAAACACATCGCTCGAGCATCGAGTCTCGCTCCGAATATTCCGCCGAAATCGAGCACACTCGGAATCGAGCAATTTTTACACGCAACGTTGCTTTTGTAAAAAAGTTTTACTCAGTGCGTGTTTATCAGTGACAAGTGATCTGTGTAGTGCAAGTTGTGTTGTGATCATCAGCTGTTTGAAAGTTTATTCGGCTTGCTTGTAAGAATCTAAGAGGGTTGATTTTTTAAAATTAGAATAGATAACGTCTTGCTTTTTGTAATCTATGGATAAGTTAGGGATAGGTATGAACAACTTCCTACCTAGCAGTAATTATGTGAACTTTTGATAGTTTTAACGGCTGTAAGTAACACATAACTAGATTGTAAAAAACCAACAGTGTAAAGATACAGTTGATTACAGTGTACTCGTTAGTAAGATCTAATTGACAGATTAATTAACTGTGTATTTTTGTATTACTTGTACTGTAATAGGTACGTAGTTTACCAGGGACATAGACAACAGTAGAGAATTATCTTTACATGCATTAATACATAGGTACACAATTGAATAAAAAATTAATAAGTTTAAATATTAAGGAAAACGTGGGTTTATCTAATGCGTCATACTAATGAGTCCTCATAAACACCAAAGATTTGTGATCAAATTTTAGTACGAATCTTATCACTAACTAGCAATCGCCAGCGGCTCCGCTCGCGTAATTTTGCCGTGTTCGCAATATTTTTATTGCTGCTCCTCTCCTATTCATCTCAGCGTGATGTTAAATAGCGTATAGCCTTCCTCGATAAATGGACTATCTTACACTAAAAGAATTTTTCAAAATAGAACTACAGGTTCCTGAGATTAGCGCGTTCAAACAAACAAACTCATCAGCTTTGCATTATTAGTGCAGATATAGATTATCCTAGGCCGGAAATCGATTCCGGTAGCCTCTGATGGAGCATAAAGAACGATTACTAACAGTCAACACAGACGACAGCATCGTATATAAATAATAGGGTAAAAGCATCTGAGTCCGCAACCCGTAACGTAGTCATATCTGTTTTTTCCATTAATCCCAGTAGGAGGCAGTGTATTTCCAGCACTTGTCTCGGCGACAATCCATCTCTGTCAAGTGTCCACGCGCTATTGAATCCACCTGGACCACTGTTGAGAGCTGCCTACAAAGAACCGGAACATATTCTAACGTAAGGGTGCGTTTATAGATAAGTAGGCTTCCGGTGTCAACACCCTCTGCTATATAAATAGGAAGTCACCATTTGCTACCTGTACTGACTACCGTTACCAACAGTTTTATAGCCTGAAGTTAGTATATCCTAATGAATTGCAGTCGTAAAGATGGTAGCGATTATATATTGTGTGCATTTGATTAAATATTATAATGTACGTAGCATTTAAGATGTTTCATATGACATCAAGATGTTTATCATTATATTGAAATGTTTTGCATAGTTCGAAAATATTAAATGCGAGAACTCACAAGATGAGTTCGAAGTTTTCTAATATACAATTTCTTAAGATTGAAGGCTTTATATTTCGTCAAAAAGTATAAATATAAATCGAAAACAGGAATATTATTTGTAGAATCAATTAAAAAATATTTTGGAGAAATTGAAATAGACATATTGCGAAACAGATTTTAACAATATTCAAATAATTATATAAGTGTTACAGCATTAATTATTTGAATAATGTTATTCGTCGACATAACAGAACATGCATAAATATGTGTTTTGGCAAATGAATTTAAATAAATTTCGGTGAAATGTGCAGCGGATAAATGTAAGTTTGGATATAAAAGAGCATTGATGAATGTGGAATCGCCAATATCCGGCTTTATTGACCCTCACTTATTATGGAACAGATTTGGCACGAAACCAGTCAATTATTCACTGACTCAATGTTATTCGGCGGGGAGTAAAGGACACAATAACGAACGAGGATGGGAGATATTTTTTGCAGTCGCAGACTGTTACTATCATACTGAATCAACTGAAAAGTTTCGACGTGTTTAAGTTGCAATGTCGGAGGGCTCGTAAAGTGCACTCTTCGCTTTTTGCCAGACAGCGCTAGAAGAAGGGTAATGATTTTTTGCGTATGTATCAATGTGTATGCACTCTTTTTGGCACGCTCTATAACCAAGCGGCATGATGTTTTCAACACATGAGGCGTTATTGAATTCGTCTCCATTTTGGGTGAGTGTCAGGCTGTCTATTTTTTGTCCCTTCCTCCCCCGATATGTTACAGTTGCACAAAAATGTTGAGTTTATTTTACAGTACGTTATCAGAATTTAAGCGATCAAACTCCTCATCCCAAAATCTTAATTTTCTTAAACCATGTATAGTTTATGAAAGAATCAAAATACAAATAGAGTAGATGTTTTTACGTGAAAGAAAATCCTACCTACGGTTTTGATTGTCTCTTATATATTTCAACATATTCATGAAAATTAAATTATTCAAGCTAAACAAACAAAAGTGAAGTAAAGATGATAAGATTTCGTTATGTTATTATGATAATGACCTGTCATATTATTATATTTAATTTATGCTAAATTTAACGTAGAGAGTAAACTTTCCACTGAATGTAAACAATAGTAAGAGCGTGGACCCATTGTTTTCCTTTCTTTTTATAATTACATAGTGAACTTTTCCCTCGTTACCGAAAGCTGTAAGCAGTGTTATCAGGAAATTACTCACTCAGTTATACAATTTCATAGCAATGCCGGATTTCGTTAAGATTTGAAAAGAAATGATTTAATTAAAGTAATGAAAGTCGGTGAGAATTTGCATTCAACAATGTTGTTAAATATCAGAATAAAAGGATCTATTGTAAGCTTGTTAGTCGAATAAAAGGATCTATTGTAAGGTTGCTTGTTTTACATTCATAATTAATTTCACATTATGAAAAGTTTGGTTTATCCATTACTTTTAATCACCAGTTTATAATTTGAAAATACTAATAAGTATCGTAAATGGTAAAGGCATTTTCATATTGATCTCCAAAGGATGGTTAAGAATAAATATAAAATATAATGACTTTTCAAAGTTAAGCGCTTAATTTACCTCAGTAATAAGTAAAATATAAAAAGCAAAACGTTTACGTAAATGAAACAGTTAAGCCGTCGTCGGTTCTGTAATTAGAAACTCATAGAAAATGGAAGACACACGGGATGGTCGAATTCTAATTATAGATTTCATACACGGTATATATAATACGTGGTAAAACTGGATAAAATTCGTTTAGTATCGTGACTAACGCGGGCTAAATATTGCGAATCCACGCACACTGACTGTAACATGGGGTACCGTTGAGTTGCGAACACTTTCTGAAATTGGTGATGCAATGAACCGATTTATCTGTTAGTTCCGATGACACTTAGGGCCGCCACACATGTAATACGTCGCGACTTATGCGATCCCAATAAGTTTCTAACTTTCTCAAATGACTTTATAAGCTGTTAAGATTTTTATTTTGTTAACTCTTTACTATATTAACGAATCAAAGTCATAAATCCTGAAAGATCTGATCAGCAATTATGATTTGTGTGTAGGTTGTATCTGTTGTATGCAAAGGTGCCCACAAAGACTCATTCGTATATGGAACCTATAACTGGGCACCAACAGTCACTGAAAGTAAAATTATTAAAAGAAATAGACGAATTGTTTTTCAACATTTAAAATGAGATTCCTTACAAATGAGCACATGTAGAGGTATTGCTAACAACTAAACTAAATTGCACTACAATAAATGCAATTACAAAATGTTGCTCAACGTTGCGATGTGCAATATTGCTGCTTGTGTGGCTGCCGTTAGTAATCGTATGTGGGTGTCGAGTGTGTGGAGACCATATCAGTTTCTATTGAAAGCATCTCAGCGGACAATCAGAGATCTGGTCACGCGAGGGGAAATTATTACTACTGAATGTTATCAGCCCACTTTCTGTTATCTCCAGGAAGTAACCGACATTATGATCATCGATAATTTAAATATCTTTTAGAATAGATTTCTGTTTATTTAAACTATTTTGGGTATTTATGTGCATAGGGGACAATAGCAGTATCTTGTTTATGAACAAGTATTTATTTGTCGTCATGAATTGACCTGTGAAATAAATTTATCGTGCCTTTATCTTGGGTGACAATCAGACAACTCCGATACTTGAGTAGTTAGTACCTATACAATATCGATACTTATTGATAAAATGTATTGTCTAGGATTGCAAGCTCCTAATTCGTGTTGACATATTTTGAAAACAATGTAAACTTTGTGCTTGACGTTTATTAGTGAATAAAATAAAAATGTAAAAACCTAAGATGAGATTACTATTTTTTTTGCAGTACCTATACAAATTCTGAGTAAGTATATTATTCAGTTAAATATTTTACATTGAAGAATATGTAAAGCCTGACCGGAAAAGTCTCAAGTATGATGACAACATTACATGATATTATGTAGCAAAAATACGTCCATGCAGGAAAATTGTAAAATATTTTGCTTTATTAGGTAGGTACCTATATATGTCGTCTGGAGCTGTCTGTGATTCTGAAAACTGCCAGTTATTCCGAGCACTAAAACCACAAATATGATAATTCTAAATAATAATATTCATGTTATTTTGACTGATTTGTAATCGGTTGTTGGTAAGAAATACGATGATAATCTCTGTTAGAATGTAATGTCTAATCAGAGAAGAGACCGTAAAAGTTAGAAGACTATACATTTTTGCTATAATTTTTTTATGATTTTTCTTTTCAAAATTAAATTATCAAACATAAAATAAAATATAAGATATAAGATCATTAAAAGTTATAAATCCCTATTAAGTTCAGCGTAAATGGTTCTTAGCTTATTGCGTTGTAAAAAAATAATGTATAGAGGGAAAATGGGTGATTTTCTTTTTCCGACAAACAGCTTTGGCTTTCCACATAATGAAATGCTCTTAAAAGGTTAGCGTCCGTCTGGTAACATTAAGTTCTAGCCAGACTCAGAAAAACTAGATGTAATACTTCCGCGCTCTCTCTTTGCCGTCTTTGGTGATGGGAAATGATGAAAATGTCGCAAAGTTATTCGACTTACTGACTCACTAATCGATTTTTTAAGACACGTTAATAGGTTTATGTTAAAGTTTACTAACTTGAGCATAGGAAAAGAATTTGAAAAGTACCGTGTTAGTTAGAAAAGATATGTTTTTTACAAATTGATAAATCTGAGTATTAATTATAAACGTAAATATCGTGTTTTGAACACGAAAATATAGCCTATTACGTTGCTAAAAAATTATGAATACTTACGTATTATGATTTGACTAATACAACTGTTATCTAAGCATTGTTAATGACCTACACAAACGTCTATTACAGGTATTAGGTTTTAAAACAAGTTGACGAGGAGAAACTTAACTCTCAGCGAAAGTCGATTTGTGTGAAAATGTTATTATGTACGTGAATATTATGGAAATTACGATCAGTTTTCCAATCGATTACGTAAATGGATAAAAAAGTTTAACATCGTGTGACGAATGACAGTAATAAATCTTTTACTTAGGTAATAGGTTTGATTACAATTTCTTTCAATCGCAGATTAGTAATTTAGATTAAATCGGTGTCTGGGTAGGTGCGGAATACGGATGTCGTTTAAATGCGACAAAAGTGAAGTTAGATTGATTCGTGACATTTCGGATTCTTAATTTCTTATGTTTAACATTTCCCTTCTCATTTTTTCTACACAGAACTGTTATAAAATATGATGCGAAGGAATAAATCCTATTTTAAAAATGTGTGACGTACTTTATTTCGTTTACGCTTACGCAATTTTGTGCAGCGCGTACGTTGGGGTCGTGATTAATGCGTCAGCTAGTGCCTCTAAATTGCTAGCTCACCTCGTCCGTACCCTCCCAGACTCGTTGGGGTGCCTGAATTCATTAGGCAGTATACATATCGTATAGGGGTAATAGGGCGTACTGTCGAAGTATAACGAATAACGATAATGAAGCGACAGCGCAGACAAACTATATCAACCACAAAGTTAAATTCATAGATTAATTCAGATTATTTTTGTCAAAGAAAAGACGAAGGAAATGAAGATAGAAGTAACATTAAATTATTTAATTAAACTTTTGTAACATTTTGATATCTCTGAGACACGTATCTGTTATACTACTATCGGCCTACGGAAATACGTAGGTAGGTACTACGACAATATGGGTACTTCATTAAAAGAGAACAGGTATTTCTTCGTTGATTGTAGGACTTGTACCTTAAGTAAAGGGTGACTTAGCTTCCCTACCGACCTCCCGACCGTCAAAATGCACGGGGGATGCACGATGGATCCGGTTAAATGCAGTGAACCTGTTTAGATGAATTAGCATAAGTGCGTTTTAAGCATACTCCCGTTACTTTACTGTCATTTAATGTGTTAGGAAAATTCTTTGATATTTCAGACAGAAAATTCTGGAATATTTTTAAAATAGGGGTAAGGTTTGAAAATTAATTTGTATAATTTTACTGCGAGTAATATCTATTTACAAGTACATTTATTTTATTAAAGTTTTCTGCTTCCAAAATGCGGGAATGTGTTTCTGTCCACTATTCACGTTTTTGTCTGTCTTTTGTAATCAAACTAATCACGATTATTATCTTTTAAACTTCCTTTAATATCAAAGGATACTTACTAGACATTTATGTAATTTTACTTGATCCGCAGTATAAGTACAGATTTACAAATATAGTTTGAAGCGATAGATGAGTCATTGTGTTTTTATTAGATAATCTTTTTATAGTATAGTGTAATGCAATGAGGCTAGTGACAGTGACACTGAGCCGTATTATTTGCATTGAAGGTCCAATAGTAGGCCAAGTAATGTAATAATAATAAGATTAGAAGTGTAAAAGTAAATTTCTGCCTACTATAATAGTGGTCATCTCAAAATTAATACTCCGAGA
Source organism: Lerema accius (assembly GCA_001278395.1). Lineage (NCBI taxonomy): Eukaryota > Metazoa > Arthropoda > Insecta > Lepidoptera > Hesperiidae > Lerema > Lerema accius. The sequence goes on from LGAG01000388.1 coordinate 148,843, forward strand.
TTCGTTTGTTTTTCAATGCACAAACTCTTTCGTGATTTGATATCTATAAAATAGGTTTATGGGCTCAATAAAAACTTATGTGTTTATAGACCCCAGGTAAATACACGTAACAATTAATTCGGGGCGGTAACTATTTGTAGAACTAAATGATGATGTTCCTCAAAGCAAAGCGAAGGCGGGTACAGATAAATTTATAACTATTTAAACATAAAACGCAACTATGACATAACTCCAGCCGGAGAGTGGGCAGCACAATAAGGATTTGCTTCAAACGGATTAGTTGTGAACTGTTAATTATAATAATTCAACTAAGCGGTGTCGGAGTGATGATAATGAAGCCAAGGTCACGATGCCGCCGGCTTCAAATACGAGGACAACCTTCCTTATATAGACTGAAGTGCTGAACGTTTGGACAAGTGCATTGCGGTCATAGAAATAAAATAAAAGGTCTTTATTGAAATTAGACGTGATTCAGTTTTGATTTTAGAACAATATTCAGTTTTCCAAAAGTCTTCGTCGCCACTGTCACATGCACAAGAATGCTTAAACAGGAGTTTTAAAAGATAACACTAGGACTACGCCTCTAAAAAGGTACAAAGATAATAAAAATCGTCTATATTACGTTCCTACAACTATGTAGACGTAATGTAATAGTATAAAATTACATACAGTATGCAATAATATAATTATGAATGTCCGCATGAAATAATTTCAAATGAATATGGCAATTTATGATGCAAGATGGAGATTGATTTTGGATCAAAATTCTTTGGATAATCTTGTGCTGATCGTGCGGCTTCAACACTCGCTACTGCACAGATAGACACTTGTCGTACTGTAAATGTTTAAGAGATGTTTTATGTCTATCCATAACTGAAGTCATATTACGGTCAATGAGGGCGTGACGAAAATATGTTATATTAGTGGACGCACCCTCGCTTTGTTTCAGGAAACGTATGCCGAGTAAATAAAGTAGCCTAAGTTACTCCTTATTACATCAGCTACCCGCCAGTGAAACTCCCATCAAAATTAGACCAGCCATTTCAGAGATAAGCTGGATCAAACAGATGACATAATTACGACATGTAAAGATTTTTTTAATGAGAACGTGAAATTTTAGGCAACCTGTTTGGTTCTAAATTCCTTTAACGCTTTTGATATCGTGAAGTTTAGTTAAATAGGAAGCTTCTTCGTTTTCATTATCATATCGTTTAATGGGCTACTAAAACAATAATTAGCATTATTTTCCCTCTTATTCTTTTTATCCTTAGTCTTTCTAACTTTCTACGAATTTCACTCTTAATTAGTTACTCTTTACTCGCTTAGCGTAAAAGAGCTACTTTAAGAGAATCTGAGATGAAGTCGCGCCAGCAATTTAAATCTCGACTGAAATCAAATTGAAAGATGTTATTATAGGAGTAGAAGATGTCCTTTTACAGAAATGTAGAATTTGCTGTCTGAATTTGATACTCTATTTTATGCTTCACTGTATTATGTTGTAGGTATATTATTTATTCTTTTTGCTATTCAATATTTCGCCAATCTAAAAGCGTACTTTACTGTGCTTATCTGCACGTAGATTCTTCACTTTTCTTTGTACATTTACAAGAGGCCAACTCAAATGTGTTGCAATCCTCGAGTGCAATTGCATCCTTCTAGTTCCTTCATGACTGCTTCCCTTAATGACTGTTGTTACCGAGAAAAATGCAGAGAGAGTCCAAGAAAAAAATGTAAAAGTTTTTGAAGATTTTTGATGTTCGTCTTTTCTTCATTCGCTAACTATTGTATAGATGGACATGACATGACCAAGCCTTAGAATAAGGCATAGAATAAGGAATACTTGTTTGTTATAACTTTTGGCATTTCTAACTGAGATATTGACGGTCGAATGGATTTGTATGAAACTTGGCGCTAACACTAAAAATCACACTGAGAAGTGTTTTCCTTGAGATGATTCATTACTTTCAATGAAACCCCTTTTCCGTAGGCGAGTTCTATTAAACATGTTTAGACTCAGCCACACAAAGGCACCATGTTCATTGTGTTACTTCATTAGGCCAGTACCAACAGTACGAAGCACGTGTTCTGCAAGATGATGTGAATGAGAGGCTACAGTACATAAGGCTATTATTATTTGATTAGACGCACGGATTAACATTCTAATGCTGTATTGTTGCGTCAAAGAAAATATTGTCTTGTAGATAACATTACTAGCATTCTTTGCACGTAATGTCTTCATTATTTTCAAAGATTATGTGAAACAGTTTGAGCGAATTCAGAAAGTGTGGCGAAATAAAATGTTGTAGAAGAATATAACAATTACAGACTTTGTTTTTCAAATTGCTTCGACTACATTTTTTCAGTAAATTTCCTCATAATGTTTAACCATTATCGTTATTGAGTAGAAGCTGTAACTATACTATAGCTCGAGAGACATTACCTTCGCATTTTTTTGCTAAATCACCAAGAATTCAATCAATGCCAAACGTCTAGTTACGGATTTGATTAAATTGGTTTTCTATTTTCTTCACAGCTAAAGACGTTACGCTAGCAATTATCTCATCGACTCATCGGCATCGTAATATCGGCGATATATTATTAGAAACTATACTATGTTTACTATCTAGTCTTCATAACCGTTTTAACGTATCCATTCCATTTAAGCCTCAATGATCACATCTTTAAGTTTTATTATTAGAAATATCTCGAGGTCAGCCGTTAGCGTCACAATGGCATCTTAGGTGTGGTCAAGGAGTATTTAAAATAGTGTTTTAATTAATGCTGTATCAAATTACGAACATAATTTTCTTAAGAGATAAGAATTGCGCATCCAACTTATACCTCCATATATAACATATGATTATGTGCGTCGTTGCATTGCGTAGGCGGTGTCTATGATCTCGTCTCGTTTATTCTAGTGTGAAATTAACCTTGCATCCCTGGAAATATCTAATTTTAGTTTAATATTCCGATGCAGTTTCTGGCACGAAATCCTTTTCATCTTTTTCGCCAATAAAATAGAGAATGATGTAATTGAACACGTCAATTCATGTCCGGTGTTAGGTTCCTAAGCTCACAGTATGGGCTGTTACATGGTCTTATTTATAGTTTATGGCGTACGCCGCGCCGTCGTTAAACTGTCCGTAATAGCGTAAACAATGGAGTTGGCAGTGGGCCACCTGTCTCGAGTCCTCTACCATGGCTTCCATCATGATTTAAGTTTTAAGCAGATTTTCAACAATCCACTCTTAATAATCTTATATTAAGTGAAGTTTCATGACTATTCCGTAACAATGAGCGAACTTCCTCGAACAAAATCCAATTAGGAGTTAAGGTCGCTAAAGGCTATATTGTATATCTTTCAGCGACCATGTCATTCGTAATACAGGGAAGTCCACTGCGGAAGTGTAAGTCTTGAAAAATACATAACTGAACTATACATCATATTCATTGCTGTAAGTGGCTTTACTGAACTATACATCATATTCATTGCTGTAAGTGGCTTTTTAATGCCATCATGCCATGTTATGAGTGCTGGAAACCTCGTGTTCATGTTAGAACTTCTAATAACATAAAACATGAGCAAACGTGATAGTATATAATACCTGTATTAGTGCTCGTGGTGGTACCCAGTTTTATAACGTCATTAATGTTCCTTACTTTTCTATTTGCGTCACGGCAGAATTAGTCAAGTACCTCTGTTGACGCTCCGACCTCTGGCGTACAAAGTTTCTGTCTTTATATTATATACTTCTACGAGTATCGTCTTTGGCTCTTTAATAAAATCCCTGTTCAACGTAAACTTTTGACAACGAGGATGATTACGAATATCAAAGACGTCAAAACTTATTAGGAAGAAATTTATGATTCCTCAGAGACGTATCTTTATTCCGTCCTCGTATATCTTGATCGTTATATGTATGGCCCCAAAGAACTAAAATTCAGAATGGGCCTGATTCTTCCCTAAGATGACAATGAATGATTCTTCCCTATGATGTAAGTGACAATGAAAACCTTGGAAGGTTCGGAAGTATCTGGTGGTGACATTTTTATTACTTCATTTAATTGGATCTCAAGGCGAGGCATTACACCTGTAATCTTACCTATCTAGGTATCTATCTAGACATAGATTAGCTAGTAAGCGTAGGACGATTGGTAAATCTTCTTAGCTTGCGAAGGCGAGAAGATGAGTAATAACAGTAATATTGTACGTATTTCAACGTAGGTACAATGTACTTACTCGTAAACTGTCGGTATTTATTACTCATACCTATACAGGGTGTAATTAAATGAGGTTCAGCTTTTTTAATAATATGCCTATGTTTTAGGTTGGCGTTCACAGGCTCTTACTCTACTATTCGAATATGTAATTAAAATGTTTTTGATTTGTATCATTGCTTTAATATTTAAGGTAGTAGGTGGTAGTGAGATACGAATACAAATCACTTAATGCTTTATATTATAAAGTGTTTTGTTATTGACTTGAAACATTAATTATAAAAGATAACAAAAAAGAATTCGGTGATATAGTATACGTATTTTTATAGAGTCAACTACCATAGTTTTTAGTCTTGAAGTCCTTTTTTCCAGTAAACAATACGTTGTTCCTTCGATTCTTCCGCTCTTCGTTTCCCAGTATAATAATTATTAACTATAGTAAACGAATTGCTGTTAAAGTGGCATTTAAAGTCCCACTCTGTATTCAGAAGCGATCTGTGTGGCGGTCGTGGTTGTTCTACGGCTCCAATTTTACGAACTAGTAAAATCCTGCGCCCCTATGCGTTAACAAATGCGATAAAGTTAGAAGTTTTGAAAGCTTTTAAGTGCGTCAGAGGAATTTGTTTTAGTTTTTAATTTCATGTTTATGAGGAATACCGTTAGAGATTAGGGTTGGCACAACACTGGCGCTCGAGTAACAGTCGTGTAGTGTCGTTTGTGAGTACTGAAGGGTACTCACTGTTGAATCACCGTATAATTTGCGCCATTGTATTCGGCGCCGCTGCTGTGACGTATGCATACTAGATTTGACGCAAGCACTTGCCAGAACAATGGAGATGCTAAAAGCTTTTTACAATCTAATGTTTTACAACGACGCAACGTGCTTGCTACTGTTAACGAGTCTGCAAGCGTTACATTGTTTGCGATGTGTACAAAAGTCCTGAATATACTCGTCAAGAGTTTCCGCCTGTTGATCTTACATAGATAAATGAATAAGTCGGTTTTAAAGAATAACACTTGAGGTAATAAGAGACAGCATATAAATTAAGCACATACTTACCTAAGTAAGTGCATTTTTTTTATTTCATGAAAAAAATTGTCACAATTTCTATGTAGCATTTTTCGGCCAGACAAATTAATTCAATAACAACAGTCCTTTTAAACGATATGTCCGAGGTCTTTCTGTTATTGTTACAAAAAACAATAAAGCAAACATGGATATTCACACTTATTGTGTACTCACACAATGAATGACCGAAATTAATTCTGCGAACAGTTTTATAATGAACGTTTATGAGTTATTTCAGTCTGAAGGCAGCGCGGCTGTCTCTGAGATAATACTGAGAAAAAACGTTATCGCTAATTTTAATGAATAATTTGTTCTTGGCTTCAGTCCAGGGTCTGCCGGATGTAATATACGGCAAAGATATAACCTAAATTTTTGTAAAGATATTGACACAGTGATATTTTAGATTATATAGAAAAATAAATGATTGACATTAAAAAAAATTGGGTTAGCGCGTTTGGAGCCGTTCCGTTCGTAGTAGTCTTCATTCCTTAAATGTTATGCTACCTAACTGTTACAGTATTCCTTTTATACGATACATACATACCTACTACTGATTATTTTTTTAAAGTTTAAGTTTACCACTTTGTATGTATGATATTATTATGTCAAATTATAGATAGATAGCTCTCTAGTACTAAAGATCTCTAAACTAAACGACAGATGGACATGACGAAAGTATGACGGCTATAAGTCCTAGTTAACTAAAAATTGTGTGAAAACCTTCACAAGAATATTAATACGGTTCAGTTGGGATGTATTTTGCTAAGAGTCACGACTGTCACGATTCACCAGTCATTAGATACGGTTTCATAACATAACAGCTAAGTTTGTTTTGCCAGTATGATTGCAATGTTGCACTGATATACTCGTACGTAAAAGTTAGTTTATGATTAAACTCCTCATATCCCACTAAAAATAATACGCTGAACGTTATTAGATAATTTTCTATAAAATATATTCATAAGAAAATACAAAATTAAAACTAAAAATATTACTTCCAAATTAAAAATAAAAATGAATATTTGCTAAGAACTAAAAAAAATCATCAAAATAATTATCTTGGCATCCTATAAATATAGATTTAACTGTTGTAAGTGTTGCTGTTTGTACAAGGCTATTTTCAAAACTGTTACTCTAACCCCGCCATGCCCGGCAACGCAATAGAAAAAGGATGAGATACAAAGTCCATAAATGTAATCTACTGATAAATAATAGCAATAAACTATAGCTTTCCAATTTATCACTTTGTTACTTAATGAAGCATGTGAATAGCAAGCTTCAGACACGCGAGATGGAGTGATGAATTGCGAAGTTGTCTTTAAACACTGCAGTATGTAATTGTTTGATGTTTTATGAAATACCAGTGACATGCCTTCGTAGAAGTGCGAGGAAACAAGAGTCAGGTATTTCAGTGGCACTTGCATTGTAAGATGGGACTCATGAAAAGCGAGATATAGCATGAATTTGATTGGATGTATTTTTATTATGGTACGGAATGGGCCTCTACCGCTCTGATATTTTTTTTCCGATATTTTATACCTTCGATTAATAGTTGGTTGATCAATTGATTTTAGATGGAAAATTGCGAGTGATAATGTATTTTAGCCTCGAAATTATTATTAAGTTTTTGGTTAAGTAGGTAGTTCTGACGTCGACGAATTACTTTATCCCGGCGACAAATTTTGTTTCTAATTTAATTTAATGTGTGTGCCAAAATATTATATAAATCTTAATAGATAATTCGTTAATCCGAAGATTCATTCATTTATCTGTACCATACATTAGCAACTCGTTGACACGAGCGAGACGATGTAAGTGCCTTCATGAAGGGCAGTGCCCCTATATTCAATGGATATCGTTACGTCTTGTTGCCTGCCCGATGCAATGTGACTCGGTGATTTATCCGCCAATTGACGGTGCCTACTTATGTGTTACTCAACTATCTCTTAGCTCTAGTACTGTAATCCGCTCTACATATTTATTCAACTGTTTCTTTCGAACGTTTTGATGACCAACACAACTTGACAGTTTTGTATTGAAGTGCAATAAGGTGAATTGAAAGCAATGTAAATGAGTCTACAAAGACAAAAAAGACCAAAGTTTAAAATGTGGAAAGCGTTAATAAATAAGAAAAGAAAATACAGTGATGAGTTACCTTGTGATCGCGAGTCTTACGCCGCCCTGGCGGCAATGCAGGGAGGCACCGCTGCGACACTACCGCCATCTTTGGACGCATTGCGAGCATGTAAGTATTCTCCTACTGCACGCTAGATGGCAGTAGCAGTACAGTTTGTGTTTGATTTTTTTTACAAGAGTACTGTTTACCACACCACAGAAATAAGCCATTCCTTTAAAATTGTTAACGTGTTTTAGGGACAAATTAAAGGGTAAAAAAATCTATTTTTTACTTTCTTTACTAATCATCTATAATTATATTTAAATAACATAATAATGCAATATTGCAGTTGTTTAGAATTGCAAAGGATAGGCTACATACACATATTTTTTTTACTGTATTAGGTATTGACACAAAAATAAAAGCGGAAAATGTAGAGTAGAAGTGTATATTATTTTAAGACCGAACGAATGAACATAGGGAATTCCTTTACGCACGTTTGAATACATAGCATGTTCCTCTTTGTAGAGATCATGAACAGAGGTCTCCTGAAATTACATTGCGAGAAAAGAATGATTCATGCTATTGTGTTTGTGATGCCGACCGCAGCAAGCTTCTAAATAAGGTTAATCTGCGTGACATTTTGCCGAGTACGCCTGCCTCCGTGACCTCTCTGTACTTGATATCAGTACAAAAGGTTCCTAATTTGGAACTTGAATGCCAGTTCGAGTTTTGCGATAAAAAACTCATAGTCACTTCAGAGTTTCAATGTACCTATCATTGATTTGATACAATGAATGGTTTGATTTCACAACCGTTATTTTATACTATCCTTATGATGTCAAATTCAGTGTAGCCTTTTTAAAAGAAAAAAAAGATGTAAGGAGATGTAAGATGTAAGGAAAACTAACTATCGATACCTAGGTACTATAAAAGTGAAATAAATGTACGTTAAAAATATTTTTTTATTCTTGTACAAGCGTATTTAGGGAATCCGAGTTATCCTAGAAAAACTTGTTTCCTAGCAACAGCTGCTTCATCCCTTTGTCAACACAGTCTTTGTCCGACGCAAAATCCGTGAAAGGACATTACAGGGCAATCCTATATAAGTGTAATCCTCTATTTGTATGACAGTGGAACAATGAACTTAACGTAAAAGAGACTGTAAGTAGTCATAACGAGAAACGCCTTGGAGACAGAGTCCGCTAACAATAGAGGCCACTTAATAACTCATTATGATAGCGAGGTCAGCTGAAGAAAACTAAAATAGACGCGATGAATCGCTCTCCAGAGCACCTGAATTTCCATGAAACTTGCCATATTTTGTCAGCTTTTAAAAATTAAGTTAGGTATCTTTTCTTATGTTAAGTCATTCTGAGCTTGTCTCAATATTACATTCTAAATATCAATTAAGTGCATAAGATCTGTGCGAAATATGTTGGAAATAAAAAATATTGGGGAAGGGTTTAAAATGCAAATATTCAATCAGGTAGAGGACCTACAACAACAGAATTTGTTAATCAATGGGAATATTATAAGAACCTCTGGAAGCTTTGAAGGTATCATTAGTTACTTACCAAAGTGTTAATGCCAGAAGGTACTGGCAATATGATGGCCGCTCCTTTGAAAAAAAAACAACGTCACTTCAAAAATAGAGTCACTAGGTATTTACTTTTAAATCCGGTTTTATAAAAAACTTGGTAACCTTGCGGTGTCGAGTTGTTTCGGGGTATGTTATTATTTGTTTGATACACGATCCATTTTAAGTCGCATATGTTTTATGTTTTTAATGTCCAATCCAAGTCAAATATCTTAATCCTCTTATAGTTTCACACCGGCCGCGGCCTATAGGGGGCATGTGCTTATGTGCCCCTGTGTTGTGTTGAAATATCTACTACTGTGTATGGGCGATGACAACTTTACCATTAAGTTCCGTGGTTCCTAATCCTTTCAATATCGTTACCCCTACAAGGAAAACTGATTTTACCCCGTCTTTAAAATGTTATCAAAAAAACAATACAAGTAACTTCTCTCTGTATTTTATTTATTTTACGATCCTAATTAGATTCTTTATTACCCCCGTGAAATAGCTGATATACCCGGCGAGGGTAATTACCCCCTGGTTAGGGACGAGTGGTTCATTCGTTAATTAAAAATTTTCATTGTCATTTTATATTTACTACTAAATAGCAGAAACATTGGACGTGTTGCTTAGAAATTCAACCATGAATCTACGTGTAACAGACACGGCGTTCAATCTGAGCAGTTAATACAATATGCCTCCCACGGCATAGTTTCCATGACTTTACGTAAATCAGCTAATTACACATAACAATAAAGGATTTCCGCTCACTGCGTGAACAATAGGAAACATTATGAAAACTTTTGAAATAATCGTAAATAGACGTAGTGGTCATAATTACGAGATGCAGAATAGAACCAAGTTTATATAATTGCTAATCTAATCTGATTAATAGGCACTGTCTAATGATAGGCTTATGGCTCAAGCAGAAAGTGTGTTATGGAACGGTCGTAGTTCCTTCTGGTTTTGAATGCATCCATTTTTTGTTTCCCATAGGATTTGACTTAATGTAGTAAAACTCACATGAATATAAAATGCAGATAAACCAATAACAATAATAAAATATTATAAATTAAACCGTATTGATTTGTTTGTAAAGTCGTGTCTCTACATACCTACTAATTCAAGTGTTTTAAACTATATTTATAGGTAAACAAACTTATATTTTAAGTGCAGTCATTGGGGTTAAGACCCTCATGAGGGCTAATTACGTCAAGAAGAATTCTACATAGTTACTAAGATGGCAGCTGTTACACAAATTAGTTAAACTCATTAAATTAATAATTACAAAAATGATAATCTCAGATCACTGAGAGGTTACCTTTCTGTTTGGCATGGTGTTGTTGTAATATAGTCCACAATTATTATAATACACGTCGAATACACTTAGTTTCAAACAGTCCATAATTCTCGAATTGCAATTATTTCAAGGTAACCAATCGGATTTGATATTCAAAACGACATCGGCAATATAATAAACATCTTTGCGTTTATTCGACTATGCATGTTGTACAAGTGTGCTTTAAGTACAAAAATAAATCTATTTACAATTTATGTTTTGAACAAAATTTACTTTTGTGCACTACTTCGCCATGTAAACTTTAACCGTGTTAAATCTCAAATATGTGCCTGCATTATTTTTGAAAAAATACTGCGTTGAAACCAATATGCGATCAGAAAAGCGTCAATCGTTGCTATGCGAGATGCAGTTCGTCACCGATACGCACTTGTACTACAAGTGTTGTAGGTACATCCGTGTGTACGCGTTCGTTTCCACGACTCCGGGTGTGTGCTTCTCAGGTTTGACCTACTTCCTGGAGCAGGCCGCGGGCCGCGTGCCGTCGTCGCCCTGACATCCATAGCACAACGGCTCCGCGGGGATTTGAAGACCTTAGCATAGCATTGTTGTTATGCGCTCACTAGACTGAGGAGCTGTGGTTCTTTTCACCGCCAACAAGCGAAGATGTATTTGGCTATTTATAGTGTTTCGTTACTGTAAATGTATACCTAAGAAAAGTCATTAGGATAAGAATATAGATAGTATATTTTGTTACAGTGCGATATACAAGTAGAATCGCGATAACTTTTAATTTTCTTTTTTGTTTAGAACGTCGAATTTTTAGTAGTAGTTTTGTTGTGATCATCATGTTTCAAAACCCTATTTTTAGCTGGAGCCTCTATGCTTTATTGTGACGCTGGTGTTTGTGATATTTTTACTGTACAAACTTTGTTTTTAGATTTAAAACACAAAGTTCATCACAGGTATCCCTGTAGGTACGGTAACTATAAGCTGAGCAGTTTAAATCTTAATCTTACCTATTAAATAAGATCTAAGAGGCAAGCTCATCCTACTAAGCTGTTCGCTTGGAAGTTTAGAAGTTTATTAACTTAACAACCTATTATTCGTAGTATTAAAAGAGATTGTAGCGTCCTGGTTTAACGTACCGTGTGCAAAATGAGAGGGTAATATTATGCAATGATGGAACTGGTACGGTTTCATGTTTACATTTCAGAGATTATGACATAACTGGCACGTGGTAATATACTATACTGTATCATAGTATACTCTATTATATTATTTACCCTATTTTTGACTTCGTAATTAGAAAATAGAATGTCGTTGAGCCATGTAATTAATAACCTATTTAGTGACCAGTAGAAAGAAAGAAAAAGACGTTCTTTAGATACTATTACAGCACTATTTTGTGACCTAAACACTAACCATAGAATAAGATTTGAGGACAACCATTGGGGTGAATTCAATATTAATTACACACATTTAAGAAATGGCAAGTTAGCAGTGAAAGAGGTCTTGAAAATCTTGTAATTGAGAACTCTTTTGATACGACTAAAATACCGTTCTCCAAAGTTATGATAAAATATTTGAAATGAATAAGAGTAGAGGCTAATTGACTGATTGTTGTTCTCGTCCTTGTTACCTCGTCATTCATTAACGAACGCTAAGATACTGAAATTAGAATAGCGTGGGTATGAGACTGTTATTCCGCATTTAGCAGCATTAATACCAAGTTGCTATTTTTAATGCAAAGGATTTTGCAGCCCCCGCAATTTCATCGGGTTTCAAGTTAATTATTTGTATTTACGGATTCATATCAATTATATTTTGAAATAAATTGATGCTCATTTCAATGGAAGACTTACAATAAACGTTGTGCCAATTTATTTTAAACATCGTCGACCTTAATTAACGAGCGAATAATTGAATATTAAATGCGCATAGCAGGATAAACTCGTAATACAACAAATAATATCCAATAATAGATTTCATGACATTATAATTATGCAGAGATTGCAAATGTGTCTACGGTTTTACGGAATTCAACATAATTATGAGGTTTGATTGAATTCGTCTTCATTGTTGGAGATATAGGCTTTTTAAAGTATAATGGAGCCCCCCCTCATTTTTAGTAGCCAATATTTTTGTTTTTCTGCAAATTATTACTGTCTAATGTTGTTGGTTGGACTTGTATTTATTTATCCAGGCTTTCCCGATAGCCTCTTGGTGTTGTCACGGAAACGGGATGCCGGTAAATGTGGAAGAGAGAGCGCCTGCAATTTATCAACAAACCGGCACGTTCGGATGACGATAATTACTAAATTCCCTACAGTTTTTATCAGCTAAGCTCTCAGAAGTAACATTAAGAGCTGGAAGTATTTTTTGTTTTTATTCCCCGTGTTTACGATCGTACACACCATGGAATTGAATTGACTGTTTATCGAATCGTGTGTATTCATTTCATGGAATGATAATAAACTAGGATAGGTTGATACCTAACCTTTTCTGATGAAAAAAAAGGTTCACTTCGATTTGTTCGATTTAGTTCAAGCCGACTGTGCTTTAGAATGGGATGTTATGATTCCCTTAAATAAAATTACATAATCTAATCAATTATCTTCCCCCTTTTAATAGAATATAACGTTACTATCGGAGTAAATAATGATTATTGATCTTTAAGGATCGGAATTGCGGTAATCCAGTTGTTGCGTTGTTCACATTATATTAAACCGCTAACCGCACTAGATGTATTAGAATACCGTGGTCAAATACCGTAATCCGCAATCAGCTGCGTATGTGCAGAACACACTCTGATAAACGCTATTCAGATTTATTCAAACAAAGAAAAAAGTATTTCCTTTCGAGCAGGAAAACAATTGTTCTGAATCAGCAACGAGAACAAATGGAGCCAAGCTACATCTAAGTTTGTTCTTAATTGAAGTGCGGATCTTTTCATTACGTCGATGAAAACAATGATTCAACGAGATGAGTCAACGTGTGGGTAGGATCGTTGGCTGGCTGTGCTGGCATTGACGGCCACCTATTGACTCTTCGCTCCGAGTATCGCCTTATTATCCTCCCCCGCGATTACGAGTACGTTATTTGTTAAGTTAGTTGCTTAGTACGAAGCAACTCCTACATACGAGTATCTTTCCTCAAACTGAACCTATACATTAAAACATTTGTCTAAATCACACATACCCGATATTGTTTTATTAATTTTAAGACATCTTAGTCGGAAATTGTTTTCAAACTTTTTTAAATAAGTATTTTTTAAATATTTTGTTGTATTTGTTTCAGGTAAGTCAACTTAAGTGAACTAGTTAAGTAGCCGAATACACCAAATTTTGCAAACGGTAAGTAACTGTCCCAAAAGAGACTACATTTGACCACATTTTGTTCCGCTCTGTAAAACAAATCTCACTACAACTCGGTCGAGGCGATACTCAACAACTACAGTACATACATTTTAGACAACTCATCGTGATACTAATCTCAAATGCTCTTTTCCGCTTTTTGCATTCACTAAATTAAATTAGCAACAACTTTTGAAATTAAAATTGGTACTTTTAACAGATTTGCGAAGATAAGATTTTAGAGTTGGATAAGAAACTTTAATTTGAATCGAGAAAGTTGAAATACATAATTATCCGTCTTGTTAAAGAAACATATCCTTTATGTAATAGGTTACATTCCTGATTCAGGGAATCTACGTATATTTTTATTACAGAACTGCATGCGATGCGAATATGCAGCGTATGTAATAATTACCATGTGGTTGGAATTTAATTTTGCAATACTCTGTGCAGGTCTGGAGCAATTACAATAAATATAATTTTTTCCCATGAAGTAACGTTTATGCAGAAAATTATCGTAGCAATACTTCGAAAAGAGGCCACGATTTAAATACAAATGAGGTTGCAGTAGCAAATAAAAGGATGACTTTGCTCGATTTTTGTCTGATGTTAGATCAAAGGGACAAGTTAATTAGGTGGTTTCTTTCATGGCTAAAACATGGTAAATATTATTGTAACTACAGAATCTTAAAGCAAAGAGGTTGCCAAAATTTTTAATTGAATAATCTGGTCAGATAATGAGAATTGACTATAGAACCACTACTACAACATAGGATTCTAAATAGACATATACGAGTACTACGCAAAAGACATACATCGAAGTTATTATAACCTACTATACTCTCATTTAAGATATTTAGAAATGACTAAGAACGCAAAACGAAATAGAATTTTGTCGTAATCCTTATCGCGTGCTGTTTGCCGACCACCGTCCAAAAACGAGCGGATGTCGGCGTTAATGTGATGCTGTGAACACTGCACCGTTACAATGTTACATCCGCATCTAGGGTTGCTGGAACCGACCTCTAATAGTTGCAATTCGATTAATTAGTATTGAATAATAAATGATTTTGTGCTATCCCTAAAATTAATGAAGAAATATTGAACTTTCTTATTGCAAGTCATCTCATCTGGTTTGAATTTAAGAACTATCGTCAAGACTACAGGATAGTCAAGTTCTTCCGTCAATCAATTGGTTAACAATTTCTACCAATCTTGCTTAGCCGAATTTTGATTAACAATATAAAAAATTAAATATCTAAAAATTTCAACTACGTATATATAAAAACGTAACAAAGCGCCAAGCCCCGAAATTGAATTAAAAGTTTTTGCAATTTTTTACGCCATACCGCCGAGCAAAAACAGTTATGAATGAAAAAAAATGCTTTGTTCCTAGTTGGAATGTTCGACTTATAATTTTGAAATTCTATTAGGAAATCATCCTTTAAACGATTATGAATTGTAGTAAGTTGTTAAATTTTAATCAGACTTGCTGGAGTTACGATAATTTTTAATTTTCACACGCAAGAATCAGCTTTTTTAAATCTCTAGTATAGATAAAAAAAGAAAAACTTGATAATTATATATTATGTTCATTACTAAATATTGAATACGTTGAAAATCATGCCTAGCTAGATACGAGTACATAAACAATGCTAATGCAATGTCTATACAATGCGTAACACTGTGCAAATAAAACATAATTGGGACAAGTAAACAAAAAATTACGCATTCGATTGACAATGCTACCATTGTCTGCCGTTTAATTACGTGTACGGGAAGAGACGACTGTGGAACTTATACCATTTGCTGTCTGTGACTAGGTTTTTGTTAGAGTAGTTTGAGATGTACTCGTACCTCAATCACACCACAATGTTAAGTGCGGAAGGAAATACGGTCACAATCACAAGCATAGTTTTGTTGTAGTTCCCGTCATTAACAAATCAGTCATTCAACTGTCTGAAGACTGAGTAAGCTCCACAACATTCGTCCACATTAAAGTGTAGTTTTTGTACCAACAACCCTAACAAAAGTCGGCAAGCAGTGGTTATCTACATGTGAATGGTGGCTGTATGATTTTAAACTTTTATCATCGCGGATTCTAAAAATTTCAAATTCAAATGGATACTGACAGTCTTTGTATCCTAAAGCATAGAATACAAGTTTGCATTTAAAAAGTTTCGCTGCACAACGTATGAATGCCGTATTGTGGAAACTACGAAGATAATGTCTGTACGATATTGTGGCGTAAACTAGTGACAACGTCTGCCGTTCGTAGTTTCTTTGTAAATGAGATGTTGCCTGTATCGTCCACACTGTTGAATACTATGGCATCATGTAGTTCAGACATATAAAGCTAGGTGGTATCATACAAAATTGCACCTGTCCTGATAGTCGTTGTGTAGTTGCAGGATGGTTTTAGAACCTAAGTAGTTCGACCGGCCTTCACGAGCACTATATATGTTACTTTTTAATCGATATATCAGTTTTCATGTTATGAAGTAAGATATTTAAGAAATAATGTTTCTCTTAAATGAGCTGAAAACTAGCTTGTCGACAACCCTTCGCTAGCTGATTCAAACGCGTGAATGTAGTGTTTGTTTATGAAGTTATTTTGACTTCACGCCTTCATCGTTCTTGGAATGTTTTTGTATGATGTGATGGTGCTGATGCTCGTTCCAATTTTGTCACTGTAAAATTGATGATAGCACTGGGCAGAAAAACATTCAACATACTTAATATGTTAGAAACACCGTTCTTGTACTTAAATGATCTAAAATTCTTGAAGTTTAGCGTTCCCGTCTGCGTTCTGTTTATCTTTAACGATTTAATCATGATTTTATTGTTTATGGAAAAGCACTTATAACCATGAAACCTACAGATTCTAAAACCTTGACGTACTTTCATTGACTTCACCAACTTACTAAAATATATAAAAATCGAACTGAGTTCATTTAACTGGTACATTATGCTCTTTTGATTTGGCTTGAAGAGAGAAGTTTTGTGCCAAAACCTCGACTCCAGTGGCAATGCAGATGTGCCATTTCACGTACGAATTAGAGCAGGAGCTCTGTCATAATGTCTGTGGGTTGTTCTTGCGCAATACAGTCTTGTGTTTTGTACTGCAATAACTCTTAAACAATTGAAAAATGTCACATAACCATTATGTTATGGTATTACTTACAATTGTCTTGAATTTTATTACACATCAATTGTTCTTAAAGCTCATAATTTAATTGGTAAATAATATTTCTAAATACGCAAATTACAAGTCGCGTATGAATTATCTCGTTACGCAAAGCCTACCACTGATAATATCTACGTTTTCTCTAACAATTTAATTATATTATCTCTGGCTACTGTATCTTGTTTCTTTTTCTCGCTATGTTAATTATAACTTTTGTTTACTGAGTTCTTCCGGCAATGCCGCAATGAATCCATGGAGTAAATGCGCTCTATAACTCCGCCTGAGTTTATTCGTTTCTTATTAACGACATGAAATGTTGATCTGTTTCGTGATGCATCGAATTGGATATAGGACGCGGGTTGGGAAATTCTAGTAGGGAGTTCTGTAATGCATATTTGTACATTTACTATTTTATAGTACTTATAGTTACTTAGTTTTATATTACTGAAGACGTACACAGTCATAGAGTTAAGTTTCCTAGGATTTAATCTGAAAAAGTTTGAAATATTTTTAATAACGAATAATAAAATCAATTCCAGATAATCCGTCAATTATTGAAAATAAGCAACCGATGAAATTTTAATTCTAATAAAAATATCCAATAGGGCAATTTTTGTATCTAATATTACTAGACCATTGTTAAAGTAATCTACTAAGATAGCCATATTACAAATTTCCACTAGAGATAAGTATTAATAGCGTTTGTTTATTGAATAGATACTGTTCATAATGAAAAAAGAAAACGGTTGTCGAATTATCGCGTACGCGTGTGCCCTCGTTTCGTCGTACCCGTATCGCCAGAATTATTTATTCAAGTGAATTCGCGCCACTAATTGTTGGAGCTATACGTTTTTTGTAACATTCATATGTCTTAATTGCTACGATTAAGGGAGTTGTAGCTGAAATAAACGCAATGGCTGTTGTTTCTTCAACAGTTTCGTTATGACAGGCCAATTATACGTTTGTTACGGGTGGATATTGATAGTACAGTCATAATTTCATTATGTACGGGTGTCGGGTACGCATCGCTAGGGCGATAGTTTCATAATGTATTGTTAATTATCAGACGTTTAAGTGCGTTAATTAATTTGGAAATCTCCTTGAAAATCTTTGTTAATGAAATGACTGATAGCGGTCTATTATAGTATGGCATCTATACTCATAATAAATAGAATCCTGCAATAATAATAAACAGCGTTCACGTCAAAGCTTTCGACCCATATTCATATCTGTCTGTTAAAAAATAACTAAAAAGGAAAATATTAAATTCTAAACTCCAAAAAAGATAAGCGAATCCCTCCCCTCTGGAACTGGATGTGCTTGCAAGCAATCAATATTGCCCAATGTAGGTTGTGCGGCATCGGCAGAATGTACGATAACTGCTTCGGGCGCGGGCGATATGATAGTGCTTATCTCGTACTACGTGCCCGTTTTTTCTATGAAAGCGTTGTGACTTGTGGTGGGTGCACCGGGCGACCGGGCGAGCGGCCGAGCGCGGCGCTTGTAAACAGTTGCTACAAGCGCGCGTCGCCTGCTCGTCGCCTCGTCGCGGTCGTACGAGCGTTCGCATTTCACGTCACTATGACGGGCTGACGACTCGTCATCAGTACGACACTACGACTGTATGAGCACTCAGTCATTGCAAGCACTCACAATGTGCAGGAACTCCGCGGTCTGCGTCGAGTGAAATGTTTTGAACCTATTGTGCTGTGTGTTGTGTGGTTTGCTAAGTTCAGTGTTTGAAGTTGTGATGTTTAAACAAAAAGTGTGTGGTTGTTGATACTGTGAAGGTTTGATAACCGTATTCGTTTACGTAGAGTAAGCAAAAAGTAATGTTAAAGACTTTCAAAGATGACTTTATAATTGTCGGCATGATTTAATCATATCACAGGAGTTAACGTAAAACTTTTGTTTAAAGTTTAAAATTTTGGTTCGCTTGGCTCATTATTTAAAAGGTTAAGGGTAGACAGTGGCCCAGAAGGTCATTATTTTCCGTTAATAAATAGATTAGCCAGTATATTGATTATCTCCAGTGGCCTTCCATCTCGATTTCACACGTCGCTGGACCGCTGCTGTGCAAGAGACTCCTAAATATAGCCGTCCGCAGTACGCGTTGCGACCACCCTTTACGATGACACATTCACTAGTTTGTATTCTACTTAATCCTCGTAATATATCTTGTCCACATGTATACAAAGAAGACAGACACTATATTCCACTTCTCAAATGTATTTATTGCGAAAGTCCTAAATATGCTCTTCATCATAAACTTAATTAATAAAATAAGAATAAACCATTACATCTAGCAAGAATCTCGTTTCTTCTAAAAATAAATGTATTTCGACTATAAAGTCTTATTTAACGAGAACAAGTAGTTTCACTTTTGAAAGTAACCCAGCAGCTGCGGGGTTAAAACATTCGACTTTAACTACCAATAACGATTTAAAGGTGCTTGTAATTAAAAGCCATACTCGTTCCTTTTATAACGTACTCTATATACCGCAAGTGCTTTTTGAAAACATTAATATAAAAAGCGATTCCAAGGAAGCCTGGCACGACAATCTCAATGCTTCGTGCTTACTTCGTGGTTGATTCGCTATCAATAAAGAGATTTTAGACACGCTCGAAAAGATTCGTATTAACAGGAACACAACCGTAAATTCCAATTTAATTTGTTCAATTCATAATAATTTTACCGTAGCCGTAATATAATTAGGTACTGCAGAACATCTACAAGTAATTTCAGAGACTTAGCACATTTTATTCGCTGTCAACCTGTTTAATATACATCACCTGTTCATTATTGGCAATATAAGTAGATTATATAGAGAATTATTCAGGCTATCAAATAACATGTCGAAAATTTCGAAGCATCTGCCGCGCCGGGTGGTGGTCGTACAATCTCGAGGCACAATATGCACATGTTACAGGCATCTTGTCAGCCCGCATCCCGCTACCTGCCCCACAATGCATTGTTACCCTGTTCCCTGGTAACCAACGCTACAATGGAGACCTGCTTACCCTGTTTTGTTCTATGAATAATAAAAAAACAATGCTCTGCTTTCAAGTACCATTATTGCTACACTTCAGTTGTGGAATGTTAAGTTCGAACGTGTTATGGACTTGTCGTTTTAAATGTTTTAGGTTCGTGGTTTTTTACTATAACGGCGTGTACACAGGTTTATGCGCGGGTCACACGGCTCTGTAATTAAACGTTTTATTTGCTTATACCGTTTTGAAATGTTTTAATAGCTGAGAGGAATTTAATTATGGAAGCGTAATTACCATAGGCTAATAGAGGTGTTACGAGAGTTCAGTGTTGAGCTTTTGGTCTTGGTTATTTGCTAGAAATATCAAAAGTTGCGTTTCGGTGAACGTTTATTTTGATTGCTCTAACACTTATAATTATCAAAACATTGGTTCTATACTTCATCATTGTTTGTCAAAAAATGAAAATGTAATCACTAATCACAGATTCAAGACAATTTCTAGCCAAGTTTATGAACAAATGTGTACAAACAAAATCTAAACTCATATTGAGCTTTTGGTCTTGGTTATTTGCTAGAAATATCAAAAGTTGCGTTTCGGTGAACGTTTATTTCGATTGCTCTAACACTTATAATTATCAAAACATTGGTTCTGTACTTCATCATTGTTTGTCAAAAAATGAAAATGTAATCACTAATCACAGATTCAAGACAATTTCTAGCCAAGTTTATGAACAAATGTGTACAAACAAAGTCTAAACTCATATACATGTTCTCTTTAGAATTCCATTTAATGTAGCGATTGGAATGTATGATAATAGTAAACACTAAGTAAGTCGATGGTTTATGGTATTGCTTCGTATTGTTAAACAGACCACGTCTTCAACAGCGTGCATCATTCGCCGACTGCCAACTGAATTCGATTTCGGTCGTTACACACGCCCTGGTATTTTTACAGCCGGTTATAGAGAAAGAAAAATATGCCGCAAACGTATTCGTTACACTTCCTCATTGTTTGATGGAAAAACAAAACATATTTCACGCCTCTGAACGTAAAAGATAAAAGCAGTTTCTCAACTAGTGAAGTCATTATTTCTTCGAGCGCAAGTGCAATAACTTTGTAACTGAGGTTCTGAGGAATCTTCAAACGGTTTAACGATTTGAACTCTACGATCTAATTGAGAGGATTGAATTCTGAATGCATTTATTTATTAGTCAGTATTTTTAGGTCAGGCTTCTATCGTTATAGTAATGTCTTCATTTTATTTAGCCTGAATAAATGAATCCCTATGATTTACTTAAAAACGACAGTGCGTCTCGCGGTGTTACAAAAGTCAACACACTCGTATACCTAAATCGCGTTGGGTTGAGACAGATAAGCAAGCTTATCGCCGTAGCTAAGTTCTCGTAGGTGACGATAAGGCAGCGTGAGAACTGGTCTTACGCGTAATCTGAGGTTTTCCAGACTGCACTGAAATCACGTCATTCAAACAGATATTATTATTACAATTACTCTTTAATATTGACCAAATAGAATTGAGGTAGGACATAACACCTAGTCGTACTAAATTGACAAATGATCTAACATTCCTCAAGTTTTTATTTAAGACGTTGACTCATTACGACGCATTTAATTAAGAATTGTAACATATGTACCACGTATATAATTATTAACGAAAACGTGTTATGTTTTGTAGGTACTTTTATATACAACATAAAGTTAATTAGTTTTGTTTATTTATTTCAGGGGTTTTGCTTAAAATGGAAACTTAATATACCAGCTAGGGTGGTCGTTTACAGACTGTATACGGCGGCCTTCTTTCCTCATTTTGTCGTTCACCTAATTAAACCTTAGTGGTCAGTGAGCACTGTAAAATGAGTCTCCTTATACAAAGGTACTCAATCCGAGGCCGTGTTCATAAAAATCACTATCCCACTCCTTGATTAAAACCTAATGTTTATACTTCTTTTGCGAATAAAATTTCTACCGTTTATGATCAAAGTTCTATCATTTTCTGTACTAATGAGTAACTTCGATGCCATGTGTTCATAACAATGAGTGCTTATAGCATAGTAACATTTCAAAGAATTATTTAAGTTGGCTTACTCATGCTAATGCGTACTAGAAATGCACATTTCCCAGTATTCGCTCTACCTTTTTAAAATAGCTTCTACGCCTACTGTAGATGTACGGGTAGGTATTTCAAGTACTAAAGACATTGTCATTCCATTCCTGAGCTCGTGATTCCTCTCTGAATAAGTCTATAATGTAATAATCCTTAAATTTTTCTATCGAATTCGATAATTAATCAAAACAAGGATATTACGATAGTATGACGTGACGTTCCTGTATTATATTATCCTTAACACATTTATTTCGAAATTTATTGGTTCGAGCAAACTGGTAATGATTCGGGTAGAGTGCCAGTACTCTAAAAAGGGCAAATAAATTAACTTTATAATGAAAGACAGGTGTAGTGCGCCCTGTGGCATGCCTCGGCGTGCACACGGATCCACGGTTGACGAATTTGCAGTGTCGATGTAGTCGATGGCTGCGGTTAGTCGGTGACGCGGTCATTCCCCCAAGTTCCGGTTGCAATGGTCGACGGATGTGACGTGAGATTCGGATTTTGTGACCAAACGCGGCGGTATCATGATTTGTTATGTAATAATGTAATGTGATTTTGTTCAAGTTTCGAGCTTACAGCGCCTCAAATGAGGGCGGATGTCAGGACAGTGATATTAAACCTGTTATAATATAAGTATCTTACAAATGTTTCATACTTGAAGTCCTTTTATTACATGTTTAAGTTTGAAAAGGTCGCTGAAATTCTTGAAAGAATTTACATTCTCTATCAGGCAAGACTTCCATTCGGACCCTGAAACAACACAAACAATCTAAGCTTATTAGAATGTCTTTTACATTGAGTGATAAATAAAATAAATATGAAAACTTTTTGTGTCACAACACGAGATTAAATTACAAGTGTATTCATTTTATTTATTGGCGATTACACAACAAAGACATTAATTATTCTTTTAAGCCAATTATTTGTTGACTGACTGACTGTTGGACAGTGTTATTTATTGCCATAATCAGCTGACATGTCGCATTTCACTGCATTTGAAGTTCTCATGTGTGGTTAGTAATTTTATTGCAACGGAGAAAGTGGATAAATGACGTTGTCACTATTAAACTACACATATTAATAGTAACAATTGTTATGTAATAATGGTAATCACTTGTTTGTTTGAATTTCGATAATCTTGGTAGTATTACGTTGCACTATTTTATTTCTTTGCTCAATTTTTTCCCATCTTACAGTCATTGTACGTAGCTATTTATTTAGTTTCAATTCCAAACGGTAATGGGATTGAGTAAACTGGTGCAATTTGTTCATGTTTATGTGGAGATCGTGTTTTACCTTTTACTAATTTTATAGTCGCTCAGGATCAGTCACGAATTACATTACAAATTTATTGTAGTTTAACATATTACAGATTAAGAGACAATATAGCGAAGATTTTTTATTGCCGTAATGTTATAATATTTGTTACTTTTGATATCAATGTTATAATGAGTAATATTTTACTGGTTTTTTACAAGATAATTGTAACTTTATATTCGGTTTTTATTTAACTCTTACTTAACGCACAATGGCATAACACTTTAGTTTTTAACAAGTTAGTAATACACGCACATTAATGTAAGGAGTTGAGCTTTCTGACGTTTACGTAATTTGACGAAGCTTTCTCTTTCCTTATGAAGGTGCGAACTCGACTTGTCTGGGTCGCGAGTAAGATCAAATTCGTAACTTATTTTGGCAAGGTTCGTAATATTTTACAAGCTGTTTCAATCTTACTGTATAACTCCTTTTGCAAATTATAAATAAAAAAAATTAAACAATTAATATCAAATCATAAGCGTGAATTGTTATATCTCGGTATAGTTTTTGTTTCAAAGACTAATAACGTCATCAAGTAGTCATAAGAAGTATCAATGTCTGACAATTACATGAGTTAAATATTGACATACAATTATGTAGCTGCAACTCACGACTTCAGTGTTTCCTTGTGCATTATAAAGGACTGTGATGAGTCATCTTATTAGACATTCAGATATAAAACGGATGACGTCTCCTTAATTGTTTATTTCAAATATGGTTCGCTGTTGCTTGTGACTTTGTTTGCTTTCGATACTTTCTAGTGAATTTTCAGTAGGTGACTTACTTTGTTGTTGTTACGGACTATCGTCAAGACCTATTAGTATAAGTAGTATGTCATTCAAGAACTTCTTATCTGGTTTACATTACAAATGGCACAATAAAAATATAACACCAAAACCAACTATCTACTTTTTATATTACATCGCCAGTATTATAATGATTTCTCTCTGTATCTACGAGAAAATCATTGTATCAATTTGTATCTCAGATTCTCAGGATACTTTGTTAACAACAGTGTTGCACTCGAATGAAGCAAACTTCAATACAGCATTAATGTAAAATAGTAAATCGATAACGAGTCCCCGAATCACACTGCCGCGATGCCGGTGCTGGCGATCTTCCAAAAGGCAGTTAATGTCGAACGAAACGAGTCGCGGAATTGCCGTAAATATGGTGCTATTGCCTAGCTCCTGTCTTTACTCCGACAGGGATAGCAAAAAGACAACACAATACTTGCTATGGAATAAATAAACTGAACAAAATTTAGCTAAGTCGTCTTTGCCACTGTTGCCTTCACATTTAAGATCTTTTTACTTTTTGAATATATACTGCTAAGAAACCCCATGGAATGAAAAGTAATGATGCACGTTAAATTCCTCGCTGACTATGCATGCATCAAAACCCCATTCATCCTTGTCTTGAAGACTGCCAATTTGCGAGTACATTTACTGGGGAACATAGATGTCAGTAAGGAATATAGGCCCTTCATGTAGGTTAACAGTGCAGGTTTAGAGCACTCTTTTCTTTTTTTTATCTGTTATTAGTTTATTTCACAGCCATCTTTGTATTTTTTTTTTGTAGTATGTAATTGTGATTTATTTCTAACAATTTCTTTTCAAGACGAATAACAAAAGACACGAGTACCCTGTACCCCAGTCAGTAGCGATAAAGATGATTAATCATGAGACATTAAAAACTCTTTCATTGTTTTCAATGTATCGTAAATACATTGAATTTTACTATACGTCTTGCTACATCTTTTTTTGTAATGAGATCTGTAATAAGTAGAGCTCAATATTAATTACTTTAAATTAAATAATACATACTTTATTATGTATAACTATGTATTTTATGTGTCAACCCTGGTCAGTCACATGGCAAGTTGTACCAGGACACGGCCCAGTTAAGAAAGTTGTCCCAATTTTAACAATAAACAAAGTCTATGACACGGTCTTTAAAATAATAAGTCTTTTGATTCTTGGTACCTTGTATGTCCTCAATTTCTAATAATTAACACAACATTTTATGACTAAAAAATTTCTAGGTTTATGCGAAAAACGTGTATCTATTCATAAACCTATACTATTATGATGTATACTTTTTTCTTGACTTAGTTTTTGCGATTATTACAATTTATATACCTAAGTAAATAATTTTTCTCACTTGTATTTTGCTTTCATTTTCAAACACAGGATCTAAATATCGTTATCATAAAATTACGGAATTGTATTAGATGATACTTACTGGCAATAAACGTCAAATAAAATCACATAATATACTCGATCACGCCACTAACTTACTGTTATAGGGACAATAAGTATATTTTATTGCTCTACTGATTAACTTAATGTTAATTACTGTAATACGATAGCTATTCGAGTGTTTATTGAATTAAATAATATCTAGCGGCCATAAATGTAATGGAGTTTGATAAAAAGCATTATTTATCCTGTTTAATACTGTTTTTTCCAAACTCAGAGCACAATTTGTCGCAGACTATCCAACCATGGTGAAGTATCCCCACTATACTCGTATTTGTGTACAGTATGTGTGAACAGTGCTTTCTAAGTTTCTTATTAGACACTTTTGTTAATTAACTTTTATTGCGTGCGTTTTAGTTAATTATGTAAAGTGAATTACGTAATACACGAAAGTTACATGTACAGAAATTACGCGTTGATAGAAAGGATAATAAAATTAGTGGCATTTCTAAAAAAGATGAATTTGCAAAATATTTTATTATGAGTCTTAATTGTTAGGGACAATTTTTAGGTACATTTTGAAGTCACGTACATTCACAAACAAAATATAGTGGTAGGTTTATCGCAAAACAACCTATTAGTCTAATGCGATAACATCAGTTAGAATGTTAGTGCCAGTTTAGACGATTTGCATAAATTATTCGTGTGTGAATATTGTGAATCGCTGTTTAAAATGTAATACAAGCTACAAACTATTCTTGATCGTGACTGTACCGGTACTTTAGTACTCTACCTGCGTATTATAATATGTAATTATTTCATGTTGTTGCATCCTGGTGTGAATTTTTGTACGAATAATATTGAAGCTAAAATATTTTGAGTAGTGCAATACTATAAAGAGAAGATATCTTTATAGTAATTTGTGTGTTACGTAATGTTTATTACAGAAAAACGTAACGCCGCGTTACATGGGGGAGGGGGGTCAAAAATCATAAAAAAATTACGCTCCTTTTGTGTGGAAAACCTTTTAGAAATGTTATTGTTTATGTGATTTTATTTAATGTGGGTTTAATTCACATATCAACCTACGGCTTGATTGTCCACGGTACAAGTGCTCAAGAATGTTAGCTGACAATTGCTTCCGCGAAGCAATACTTCCACTACTATACCTTGTAGATAACATCTATGACTAAGCTGTAATAGTTGAGACGATATTATGGTAGGAAAAAACTAAATACTCAAAACGATTTAAATTGGTTGCCTGGTATCGGATTATGCATGCAATTTGGGCATTGGTGAAATTTTTCGGTCAATTTCCAAGCGAATGTAAATGAAATAGTAAAGAATTGATTAATGAGTAAGTTTTCTTAGTTCATTTCATAACATAAAAATGTGATTCATTGTTATTGCTTGTAAGTTTGTTAGTGTGCGGGCGATACAACGAGTAAATGGGAAATGCATTCAACCGTTGCTCTCTGTAGAGGTACCTAAAGTACAACAATATTCATAGGTGTAAGCAGATGAAATTGAATGCACATTTGGATTATCATTATCACTTCTATTTCCAAAAACCAAGTAACTTGATGTCTTGATAATGTGAACTAATTTGCTTCCAGATATGCATTATAACCATCAGATATTTAAATAAATGTTAATTTAAAATTAATGTTATTGTCAAACATCGCTACTTAGTTTTCGGAAGAACTGAAACTTATAAGTCTCTAAGTTGAAATAAGATTATGGATTATTTTACATCCATTAGTAAATGAGCATTTATTAATGAATGGGTTTATTGTTTAAAATTTCAAGTAATTTATATGAAGAAATGAATATGCATTACCTATAGCAATGCTTTAGTTGTACGTCGTCCTTTGCGTGCTTAATCTCCTCATTAGGTCTTTGTGAGGTGACTCAGATGACACACTAAACTCTCGTATATTTGCAATGCGAATGAATCTATAATTTTTTTTTTTTGCTTTTGTACGTATTTTTAAAATAGCCGAGTATACAAATACACCCTGAAAATTTGTATAGTACACCCTGAAAATGTTAAAGCGTAAAACAAAAAACAATTTACATAACTTTCATTGTTCTTAGAATTCCATATCTAAAGATTATAATAGATAGCGAAATTATGGATATTCAGTAATTATAATTAACACAATGATGCTACTTTGGCGCTTAATCTTTTTACTCACTTGCTCAACTTAAGTCTTCACGTAAATTAACGTTCCATGTTATTACACAATTAACTAGGAGTTTATTAACTTCACTTTTATATGTCAGATCTGGCATAATGTGCGTCCCTGTCACACACGTATGCGATCAGTTTCACTTGCCTGTTTCACACACGACGATCACATGTAGGTATTCTCTTTGTACACGAACTCACGCAGTGCGCAAGCGCATTCTATTGGCATACTTCTTCAACGAAAGTTCGTTACTTATTCCACTTTTTGTGCTTTCCTTATTCTAACCATTGACTTGAATGGTCTACTGATCCATTAAACTGATTGATTCGGCAATTAGATTAATGTACGTAATCTTTTACCTACGAACGGTATTTTTATGGCATTCTTTATGCGTGCTCTCAAGTCAGCGGTTTAATAAAATAACGGCTAGCTAAAGTGTGTCAGTATTATCAGACAGTTCTTAATTGTAAAATTGCATAAAATATGTGTTAGTTCCATTGATTTTGAGGTCCTATAAATCCTACATGTCCCTTATAGGTGACTTTAGCTGATCCTTATTTGACGGACAAATTTTTGTTTTTGGATGTTTTAAAATCGTTACATAAGCAAGCGGTAAAAAAAATTGTGAAAATTTTGTAAAAAAAAAATGTTAAATTGAAACGTAAGTTTATTTTTAATAAAAGAGAAGGGCTGGCTGGTTTGCGCAAACGTCGTTGTCAAGATCAGCCGCCTACTCACCGCCCAGGCTCCGACCTGGCTCCTACACACTGCCGGCTGACTCCGCTCTGTTGGGAATAACTGTCGTATACATTACCGGTTCAGGTAAAATTATATGGTTTGAGGTCAAATTTTCGAATTGCATACCTCATTTGAATAAGGTGTTTGCAGTTGTCTTTTTAAGTGATACGGTACTACACAATACTAGAGGTTTAAATAGGACAAAATATATGAATGGAGAAACGAATATGTTACGCTGACCCCAAATAGAATAATTGGGCAAGAGGAGGAAGAAGAAATAGGACAAAAGATGGCATCAGTGAACTATGTTTAAAATGTTAATGCAACAAAGAACAAAATAATCTCTTTGTAACATAGTAATTGTTCTGATTTCGCAAAGAATCGGCGTCAAATGATCTCATAAAGATCATCTGTGAGTGATGTTATGCGTGTTGAACATCCAGTTAAATGAGTTCTGCTCCCGCTACTCGCAGATTGAAGCCATTACTAAACAAGGGCACAGCCTGATTTTAAGCGACTTTATTGCAGATTTTAAGTGCCTAATGTTCTAATTGTAATATACGAGATAACACATTACTTTTGAGCTGATCTCATGAATGCTCTTGTTATGGGCATTGAAGTAGCTAGAAGGACAAAGGTCAACAAACCATCTGAAGACTTAAATGATCGAACACCAAAGTTTAACTATAGAAGTGTTGCAAAATTAGATACTTATATTACATCACCTATTTATGAAGTAGTATTCGTAGTAAAATCTTTTACAATTTAGTAAGTCTAAATAAAGCTAAAAATAAACGCTATTCGTTATGCAGATTACTTTATTATTCCTAGTGTGTAGTTTGTATTCATGCTTCACATATCTTTTCGCCCGTGACATTACGCGAGACGCGTCGTGACGAATATAGTGGCGCTTCTAAATTCTCAAGGTTGAGATTAACATCTATTCGTTAAATTTTGTCCACTATTCTTCGTTTTCCCTTTAGTTCTCTTCACGTGTTAACTTTCCAAATTGTCATTGTTATTTTGTTATTGGTACTACTATCTCCACTTTAAATCCGCGGTGTTATTATTATTATTCACAGGATGCCTTGTAGGTACATATTTCTTATGAAGTCTTTTCTGTACTAATGTTCTGTAATCAATTAATTTTTTAAATATTTTCTAGAACTGGGTAACTCGTTTTGTGGTCAAAATTCAACCATAACTCATTATGTCACACAGTAAACTACTGACTAGGTTGATGTTCCTGGCGAGCAGAACATTAGTAACGCTAGCTAACTAACGTGATTTAGTAGCACGTATAATGGCACATTTCGGAAAAAACACTGTTTACGTCAAATCACGAGATTATTTATCTCCATTGGTTGTTCGATACGGACGATTTCGTGCAAACGTGTCTAATCTCGAGCTATTACAGATTTTCTATCAACTGTATAAGAACGTTTTCTGAGTTATTCACTAGGGAACGTGAAACAGCACCTTTTGTTCACAATTTAACTTTGCGTTATTTTATAACAGTACCGTGGTTTCGTTTTAATTAAATGTGCAATCTTGGATTCATACGCGTGACCCATGGTCAAAGTGAGTATAAAAGTTTGTTATTTTTTACAAAAAAAAAATTATGAAAATGTAACTTTTAAGTATGTTGTTTCCTTTTTGATCGCTAACTTATCTGAATCAGTGAATGAAACCAGAGACGTCTAAAAGTATCAACTACTTATTTACCCTTTCAAACAATTTCCATGTCAAGTACTAAAACAGAATATCAGTATGTAATTTTTATCTAACAAGGGAGGTTCAACGATGAAACTCCTTAAGTATGCGGTTGACATTCCAGCCGGTCTCTATGTTTGCCTGTCCTCGTCTAGCGGCTTAAAATAATTACACAAGTGTACAGACGTAGCCATCCCTGGGGAGTTCGTTGCGCCCGCTTCCTTACCTTGTTTACCTAATTTATAATTTTGTAGTAAGAGTGATCGAACTCTTAACAGGTTTTTAAATATCTGTTTCTTGCTCTGCTCTAACGACTACGTTTGATGATTCACTTTCACTTTCTTATAGATAATGGCTCCAAGGGACATTGGCATTCGTTTTTCAATCGCTTTTCTCATTTGCAATAGTATTAAAGTGCCTACAAATAGAAATAGCTAATTGTTATTTTCTCTAGTACTCATAATGTTCATACCATCATTACCTTCATAATGTTTTATTACTTTGGAAAGTCTCAATAGATTTTTATTCATTGAGTTTTGTATTCATAATTTAAATGTACCTAACCTTTTTGGTGTTATTTTTTAAATTATAATTCTTGTCTTCAAATCTTGATGTTTCATTAGTTTGCTGATATAGTGCCATCTAGTTAGTTACAAAAGCAAAGTACTTAATGAATTAGTTATCTACCTTGATCACTAACCATAGTAAGTATGACTGTAATTATTTCTTCAAATCTGTTGCTATTGTAACCGATTCGCGGTCGTTAAGTAACAACGAGCACGAAGTTTTTTCTGATCGTTTCCTCGTTTTAATTAGATTTACAGTGTTTCGTAACTGTCAATAATAGCGTGAAGCTGCCTCGCTCCATCTCGCAATGGTAGCAGTGGTGATTATTGGAGCACGTTTGGATTTCGAACTGTGAATAGTAAATAAACGGTCTCGTGGAGGGCGTTGCGTGCGCGCGCGCTTCGGTAGCCGCTTTTCAGTCAGTGTGTTAGTATCTCTGAATGAAGGCAGTCACGCGGTATCTTTAACATCGGTTACATTTACGTCGTACGCGAAACTAGAGACGACTGTAAAAGCGAATGTGGTTTTGGTCGCTGACGACGTTTTGCTTTAAGTGTCGGTGCAACGTTCAATGTCCATATGTATTCGCGGTTTCCAAGACGGATTTTGACGTGTGCGTGTGTTATTTTGGTGCCATTCTATTTTAGTGCATGTGCTCTTGGTGCGAACAAGCGGCGTGTTTACATTATTAAACACACTGTTTAGTGTTTGCCAGTCAGGAGATACGTGTTCCGAAAAGGAATTAGTTTTGTAAATAAACGTGTTTGTAAGCTTTACAGAAACAGGAGTTAGTTACATGAAAAAGTTTGTGGACGAACGAACGTGAATATATTTTAGTAGTCAGGAACTTTAAAGTAAACGAGGCCCAATTAAACCTTTGCAAGTTTTGTTTAAGACAAAACTAATGTTAAAGTTGCCTATCTGTGAAGTTAGTAGCTTAAAGCAACTATAGTTTGGTTGACTTTCGGCGTTCATAGTTACCAAGTTATTACCTTATGTCCAATTACTTGATGAAGAATTAAGGGGAATCCCACGTCATGTAGATTTATTACAAGCGATTATCGTATAAGTAACTAAGTTATTTATCCTATCATTTTATCTTAGTCTTTTGCGATCGTAAATTGTACATTGACTTGTTTATTAGGGGTAAGTCGTGCTCATTGCGACTATTCCTATTGTACGAGTACATTATTTTATCCCCGCTGTTATTCTTACTTATTTACAGCCTATAAACACGAAAGAAATATTAGCCACATTGAAGTAACCATTCGTCACCGGTTTTAGTGCCTACTTACTTACTTCTTGAGTAATATTTGTAACTATAAACGCTATTAACTCATACTAGAAATAACTTCGACATTGCGGCATGAAACACGTAGATGAATATAATCTTTTTAAATACCTAAATAAAAAGGAACGTTTCTTTTCACTATAGAATGTTTATTTTATTTAAATCAGAAATTGTTCTTGGTATTGCGCTTTGCGTTGAATAAACGGATAAATAATCTTTATAACTGCCTCGTGACGGCATTCACTTATACTAAATAAACATTTCCATTGAGCAAAAGTTTAAATAAGATTTTCTATTAATTTAACTTAATAGGTTATACTAAATAGGTAGGTACTTGAATGAAAGCTATACATGGATGTTATTGTAACAAATCTTTTAATAAATAGGACGTGGGTAGTAACAAGACTTACTAAACAACCAACGTCTATAAAAACTGAAAGTTGCTCAAATTTTAACGAACACGACTATCAATCATAGTTGACTGTCACGTGTATAAATGATATCAGCGCCATCTGTTGCGGCATCAGAGAATGGGATCATTAATCGAGATTAGCATCACGATTCTACAGAAGAGTTTATGTCGTACGTCGCTCTACTAGTCCCAATGGTCATATCCGTCGCAAATCGTCCGTTTCCTCTGACCGTCTTTGCTCGACTCCATTATGAGCATGATTTATACCTGTCACGTCATTAGTAACGTGTCACCGGCTGTCACTAACCGGTGCATTTATTCGCCTCAACAACAAAGTTGATAAGTCCTTAAGAAAACTTTTGAGCTTGCCGGCCGGTTGTGTATGTAATACGAATTCATTCTTCTATAGAATAACTTAAATATCTTTGCACACATTTCCATTTTATAAGTTCAGTCATGTCAAGTCAGTGAAGTATAAACCCATTATAAATCTTGAAGTTTTATTAAAACCTTTGTACTGTCGTGTCTATATCAGGAGGAAATTGTGACAAGAAGATAAAAATCTAAAAACACTTTACGTCATACAGGGTAGTAGGTAAGCCTAACAAAATAGAAATAATAAACTATTCAACTTAATTACTGACCTTTCCTTGTAGTAGACAACCACTTCAATTTTATTGTTAAGGTTACACCTAAATACCTAATATGTATTTATTTTGGTCACACAGGTGATAGACACACGATAACAGTCACTTATGACTATTGTTTTTAGTTATCAATGTGGATTTATTCACTACACAATGCAAGCGTTGGGTACCTATAGCTAAACAAATCTAATCGTAACGGCTTGAAGGTTGTCTTATCACTGTTTTGATCGAAGGTCAGGCTAGCTAAAAAGTGAGTAACAGTAGGTTGACGTTAATGAAGTTTTATAAATGAATGCCGGCCACGGTGGTCGCGTGCTAATAATTCCTTCAGTTTACTGGCACGCCACTGTTGGTCGGTGGCAGAACCTTGGCTTATCTCGAGAAATATATCGGTATATCGGACTCGTGCCGGAAAGTGTTGGCGGTTGGCCAGACCTGGCGTCATACATGTTCCCATTAACGTACGCGACGCCGAAGCTGCCGTGTGGTCAGCCATTCGCATACAATAACCCCGCCATTTTTCAATTTAAAACATTCTTCTCTATGCAGGATGGGGGACATATATTTTCCCGTTGTTGCCTATCGCTACGAGCTATTTAGATCGATTGTTGTTTTAGAATTTGAAATATGAGTGATTGAAATTCATGTATATGCATCATTAATAACGGTTAAAATACTTTTTTATTTTATTTAGTGGTCTTTTCGATCAGTAAAAGACGCGTTAAAGGTTGTATATAAGAATAACATGGTTATTTTTTCAAGGATGTTATTGACCATGCAACAGTACATTCTTACTCTAAACTTAACTTTCTTCACGATCGAGTTGGATAACTCTTTATTCAAACACGTAAAAATTCTATTAACATTCTATTATATTCAAAATTACCTATTATTGGACTTGGGTATAATTCCTGATACACTTTAATTCCATGTCAAATAGGTAGTTAAGGAATAAAATCGATTCAGTCCGTCTCAAGCTTTGTTACAGTTGAAATAAGATTGTCATAAATCCATATTTTATGGATATTCTTATTCGAAGCCGTACCCATATTAATCTCGCAGTAGCCATTTTCCTACGACATCGTCCTAGAATTTAGTACAAATGTTTCGATATTTATTTCAGTAAAACAAAATAGGCTAATGCTGGATAATAAATACAGTAACAGAGCACTATTACTATATATTCTACAGTAAGCATGAATGGAATTTATGTTATCGTAATCTTGATGTATGGTTGGCTATTTAGAGTTTCCGATTACGACTGGTATTGATGGTAGAGCTTGAAACTAGAGCTCCCATTGTTCACTAGTAGTGGTGGCGATTTCATGTTGATGATTCAGAGGTTCAGTAGAACCGTT
Organism: Lerema accius; assembly: GCA_001278395.1. Taxonomy (NCBI): domain Eukaryota; kingdom Metazoa; phylum Arthropoda; class Insecta; order Lepidoptera; family Hesperiidae; genus Lerema; species Lerema accius. The sequence goes on from LGAG01000388.1 coordinate 183,220, forward strand.
CTGCTTCAAGACACGCTTGCACCTTGGAGTGACCTCAAACGTAATTGTTTAGGGGGTCCTCGTAGGATAGTAGCCAAAATTTCATTTACGATTAAATTGAAAGGGAATTTTACTCGTATAAGGTGGAATTTAATGTTGTTTACTTCCTAAATACTAAGTGAATTTAAATACGTAGTTAAGAATATAACGTCGTTTTTATTTATGAGTCGTTCATTTCATTCTACGGTTTCCTATTCTACTAAGACTTTCACTTTCTCTCTCTCGCATTTTCTCGAAATTTCTACGTACAATGGGTAAAATCTCTCTATCAGTCCCAAAGTAATAGATTCCCGATGCAATCTTCCATCATCTAGCTTTTGCAGTTTCCGCAATGTCGTTCTCTTGACACGTAAATCTTACACCATCTTACGATGATTCGCTCCCACAAAACTTTCCACCGAGACAATGGAGCGTAGGTTTCACTTTTTTATCAACAAACAAACTGAGTGCAATGTGCTCGTAATTAAATCCCAACGCATTGAATGACAGTTCCTCTTCCTTGAAATATGCCTCGAATGCTGTTTTCCTTACAATAGATAAATGTAGGTAACAATTGATGAGATTCTACGGCAAAAAGAGACTGTATTTCCTCAATTTTCCAACTCACATAAACTATTTTTATTGAGAATATTTTATAATGATATATCTTTATTATAGTGTAATGTTTAATTCGAATTAAGAGCAAATCGAAGAGTGTACGAGTACATTGAAAACCCACGGATACGAAGCGTCAATCTGTCTCTTTGACAACTAATACTTTAAAATGATGTTGAATGACTCATTTTTAAAGTAATTCTGTAAAGTATATTCTGGACGAACTGACAAAGAAACTACTTTTTCTTTTGTATTACTTTACCTCGATTTGCACTATATTTCACCTTCAATATGACTAATTAGGTTATTTATTTAGACTGGGTTCAAAGTCAAATGAAATACCTTTAATCTTATTGCAATAGTAAAATCTACTGTATAAATAATGTAACTAAACACAGGAGAATATTAAGGATTAATGGATTTATCTAGTACCTACTAAACTATGAAGCCAAAGTGGTGAAGAGCACAACGGCATACCCCATATGTCACATGAAACGTGAAAAGAACCCGTCTGTAAGATTTCTTTGTCTGTCTGTCATTCATTAGTCGTATGTTGCATGTGACATCGGTAAGGTCCATTCTTTGAGAACGTTGAACCGACGCGATTGTCATGTTTTCACGCGTCGACTTACGAGTATGTACCTTGCAACGTGTTTTACGGGTTTTGTGGCCGAGTTTTTTCAATCCTGAATGCTCAATGCAGTATTGCCGTATTGCCATGCTAGTTGTGTGGTTCTCGTCAGTCTTACATTTACGAGAACGTCGTAATTTATTCATGTAGCCAGTTGGCTAACCACCCTTATGATAATAGTTGTACACAGACTCGTTTACAAAACGAATTCCACAATACTCAACTGTTTATTTACAGCCAGTTACACAACTAACGTTCTTGAATATGATTACAGTTGACGATAATATAGATAAGAAGTAAAAATATGAAACGCATGCAGTGTTGACTTAGAATGTATTCACGTTCAACGTTACATCGGTTGGCTGTGATTAAATCATGTCGTACAAATAATAGTTATTAATATCGGTGATGCATAGAGCTGCGATAAAACATGATAAATCTTGAAGACATATCCGTTTTAAACGTGCTACGAGACACGGATAATTCAGTGCTTAAATGTGAAACCCACGTGGCGTATTAACATAACCAAATGTAAGTGTGGAAAAGTGAAGTGTCGTGAGGTATACCACGTTTTTGGTGCAAGTGCAATCAGTGCCTCTTGATGGGACATGTTTGATGATGAGTACGGAGCGACGTCTGTCCCGGAGCTTCCACTCCTGTCTGAAGGGTTCCTCGACCGAGGAGGTGGCAGACGACGATGACAGCTGTTACCACTCGCTGGGTGGACGCCACACCTTCAGCAGGCAGCCTCCTGTCTACGTCGAAGATTTGACTAATGTCTCTTTAGCAGACTTCGAAACAACACAGGACGATGATTTGGATGGTATGTTGACTTTACGTATTTAGTTTCTAAATAGCTATTAATCAACGCGAAGACTTTTTCCTTCTCCTACGTTGTCTATTTGAATCGTTACACGCATCTCATCACACAATAAATGTTTCACTAAAACACCTGCAACATCTTTATATCGTTCGATACGATATCGTTTCATGCATTTTACTAAGCATTATATCGTACAATACGTAAACATCGACCGATGAGTACGTATACAAACGTGTTTGCGATAAATCTGTTGGTGAGTCATATTTACTTTAAATTTTATTGTGTAAAGACTCCTTTGCTATTTACTTGTGAAGGTTATCTACCGGGGTATTTTATTTATTTCAATACATTAATATTCATTCACTTACTTTTTGCAAATAAGATACCAATACTATCTATACTAATAATATAAAGCTGAAAGGTTTGTTTGTTTGAACGCGCTAATCTCAGGAACTACTGGACCGATTTGAAAAATTATTTTAGTGTAAGATAGTCCATTTATCGAGGAATTTTATAGGCTTTATAACATCATGCTAAGATGAATAGGAGACGCGCAGCAATAAAAAATATTGCGAAAACGAGAAAATTACCCGGGCAGAGCCGCCGGCGATTGCTAGTACTACTACTATTGTTGATAGGCCAGTCATTAGTGATGGAATTCTACAAATTACATAACATAAGTATTCACGTGTGGCTACTATCTGTAAGTAAAATCACTTTATTCTCACTAGTGAGGTTAATGCGGTTCTTATTACGCTGTGATTGTTATGATTATTATATATGGGAAAAGTACGGCCACAAAAGATAGGAAGATATGCGTGAGATCACGTAACTGTCCGTGAGACTGTCCTCTAGGAATGTCATTGCCAGTACATGCTGCACGTAAACATTACTGCTATGATGTGTTATAATGAATAACGCTATCTCGCGAGTTAAATAACTGTTGCTCGGAGCAGCTAAGGTCAAGTGAAATGACAGTTTAATTTTGATTGCTTTTTGTGTTTCGTTTAGACGTTTAGGTTCATTTTATAAACAAATGTATTTAAATAAGTAAAAAAAATAAAAAATTGTCTGCTAAAATTTTTTTTGAGGTTCCGAGGCGCCGTAATAAAAAAGCCTTAGTCTATGTCACTTATAAAATGGAGACGAATCCCTTGACATCTTACATGTCAAGCCGCTTCAGATGTAGAGCGTACCAAAGAATTTGACGATCACCTAGACCGAGAATAGAAATTTAAATTCCCCATCCAAACTGCTGTCTCGATGGGAATCGAACCCAGGACCTACTGATGGTACAGGTAACAGAACATTATCACACTGCTCAGAACATTAGCACATGTAAAATCGGGATTTACAATTAGGTACAATGGTGGAAATTTAAACCACATTTTAAATTATTTACTTTAAGTATTTTCCATGACTCATTAGCTTCCATCGTCGCATGTCTTCTAATTATTTCGTAGAATGTTTAAACATCGAGGTCTTTGACGGAAAACAAAGATTTGTTTGATTCATGTGTATGGGGAATTCTGTTTTAATACTTACTTTTCCTCGACCTGTATTGGCAGACTTTTCGTTTTCGTTAGCAAATTATGTTGTAGTCTCTTTCCCATTGTTCAATTTGAAACATATTTACTCGTATATTAATAGTACACAGTTATCAAGGAGGTAAATGTTGTCATGAAACGGAATATATTATTTACGTGGAAACCAATAATAGCATCAAGCTGGTTTTTCCACAAAATTTGCACATCATTAATCTAAATTACTGTTCATTCGAAGTGTTTATAAAGTTCATGTAAAGATTATGTATCTTACATAATGTCATAGTATTATAATTATAATACTTTTAAGTGTATTAAAAGAGGTAGATAAGCTAAGGTGGGGTAAGACTAACACACGGGGCAAGACTAACACTGTCTATTATCTCGATACGTATAGCTTAAATACGAAATTCTTCCAGTCTGTAAGATAGAACAAACGTAAATGTTCTCGGCTAAAACACACACATGTCGTTTCGTCAAGTGCATATCGAGATAATAGACAGTGTTAGTCTTGCCCCGTGTGTTAGTCTTACCCCACCTTACCTTACTAAGTTTAAAACTATGTCCGGCATGATTTGGTTGGTCAAGTTAGATTGGTTAGTATAAACAAGATTGAGGAAGGTTAAGGTCTAATCTAATTATGTAGCTAGAAAGGTTAAGCCTGCTAATGGCAAGCAGACTATTAACATTAAATGGTATGACATTCTCACTACTGTTGAATATTCCCCCCACGTGCGTATATCTAAAAAGTCGTCTGTTTACGTTTAAATCACGTTTGATGTTAATTATTCCGTGCGTGTCCCGCGCACCTGTGTTATACTGTTCTATACAGTGAGCCTTGAAGCAGTCGACGTCATATCCGCTTCCCGTGTTCCTATCTCTCTCGAACAACCCTTTTCGGGACGCGCCGAACTTCCGCTACTCCTTTGACGCGTTAGTACAAATAAATACCGGACTAATTTGAGAATGGAACATAAAATTAACGCTTATTGTTGTTTACAATGCGTTTATTTTTAAACAGGTTTGTTTATTTCTTTCCCTGTGATAAATAAATCGGTTCCGGAAACTGTTACTCATTAATCGCTGAAGTAAAAGTTAAAATATAGCTAGGACAGATTAAGTAAGCGTAAGTCGTATAACATTTGTAGTAGTTTGCGAAGTTAAAAGCAAGAAAGCTAGCCCGCAAAAACTTGCAGAATAAACTATGATTCTAGTTCTAATCCTCCCATTTCCTGAAGAGATCAAAGCTCACTCGAATGTCTACTACGAATTTGAGAAATAACTTTAAATACACCGCTCATGATTCACTTTGCATTTGTCTGTAAATATTTTAACGAGAAATTCTTTAATAAGTAATTAGATATGCACTACGAGGTCCCATGTTTTTCTGCGTACACATAACTCGTTCTTTCATACCCCGTGTAGCGCGGGGATAATTATTAGCATCCGTTCTAGGTGGCGCTGCCGTCGACTTTGTGAGTAGTATAGTGGGATTTTCGCTGGTATGCTGTCTCGCTAGGTGCAAGGCGGGTTTTTATATGCAGCATCCATTACGAACGGAAGCCTCGAGGAGAGGGTTGCCAGGATCTGGATAATAACAGGATAATTATGATAAATAGAGGTCAAAGAAAGCGAGGGAGAAGAAGGCTTTTGGGAGAGAAAATATTAATGACAGAATAGAAATTTTTTTTTTTGTAAAAAATCGCTTTAATATTATTTTATAGCATATTTGAAACTTATGATTGGTACACGATGATGTTAAAATACTTGCGCAAAGTTTGGCAAATGAAACTAATTATTTAAACTAAACTAAGAGCTACTGCTGCTTAAATATATTAAAAAATGTACGAAATATAGCTTTTAATTAAGGCATATTAAAAAAACCTTGTTATAAATATCTTCAGTTACCTACTTTTTTAGTTATTAATAAAGTAAGCTAATCAAACGAGACGTCCTTGCAAACGTTGGGTAGCTGGGAACCCTACTTACCTACGTGTCGCGCCACATACGAGTACATACCCGCCTACATGCAAAACTATTTTATTACGGCTTTTGTCAAGCGCTTGAATGAATATTCGAGGGCCGGGAACAGCCCACGTGGTAATTTTTTGTACAAATATGCTTACCGCCGTGTTAACATTCTCATAGCGTTTTTTCCTCGTTATCACTTTGATATTTTGTCAAGTTAAATCCTCCTGTGAATTTAATGGTTCTTAAGTGATGAGAATTAAGGTCTATATTTGACTAACTTATTTTTTCACTGTTTAAGTGTAAAGGATATCTTAAACTTACCTCAAATCGGACCACCCTATAAAGTCAAACAGAGAACTCGTTGCTCCTTCTGCAGAGAGACGATAAAACGTGCCAGGCATAATACGAGTATCTACGTTGTGATAGAATCATCTTGAAAAAAAAACAGGAACGGGGAATTAAGAAGAAATGACGAAAATTTAAAAATGCTTAAAGGTATCTGTGGCACTTTAGCGCAAATTTCTAGGATTCTACGGAGTAAAATAATGAAATGTAAGGTTTATATCGACTTTAACACATTAGTAAATGTATCTTTTGTACATTTATGCAGTCTTTTGTTACTCAATTAAGTCATCATTAGGTGACATACGTTTTGATACAGTGCTTCGTGTATAATAGTCCAGTCAAAATAGACCAAAAAAACCTGAATCTGAGGAATAAT